>JAODAL010003975.1:0-164266 GCA_025379985.1 Phyllomedusa bahiana
TTTTTTTGGGGGGGGGGTTTTTTTTAGAAAAAAAAAATTCAGCACAAGTAAACCACTTTTAAAGTGCTCTACCTATTCCAGCAGTAATGCGCCTGGTTTTGCCGTACTAAACACATAAATGTGTAGCTTTGTGCGGTTGTAGTGTGACGTCTCCAGCAAGTCCCCAATCTCAGGCGCATTACAAATAGAGATGGGCGAATTGATTCTAACGAAGTGGAATTCGTTTAGAATTTCAGAAAACTCGGTTTCTGAACAAGTTAAGTTTGGGGGACTTCGGGTGAACGAAGTGTGCTTTTGATTGATAAAATGGCTGCGAGCACAGGCGCACATGGGGCAAAGCACTCTGGAGGAAAAGGCATACCTGCATGACATGTGCAGAGATGAAGCCATCAAGACCGGCGGGATTCTGTGACGTCACCGCACTATATAAGTCCAGGTGCGACGCCGGGGGCTCAACCGCTCTCACTGTACTGATCAGGGAAGGTGCTGCCGCGGCTGATTGTTACTGAAGAACTGATTTTTAAAACAGCGATTTTTTGGGGTTTTCTCACTTTTTCCCGAGACTGTTCTCTTAATATTTTATTTCGATTTTTGGGGTATTGGAACTGAAGTCCCCGTGTGCGTCCACGCTGCTGTATATACATTTAAATGCTATCTGCTCACAGCACATTGAATACCAAGGGGGATCAAGCCAGTTTCCTGTTGTATTCATTTAAAGAAACAGCGTTTTTACAATACAAATACCCCTTCATTTTGCTGCTCAATCTTTTGCGCAATTACACCAGGGGTTAATTAAGCGTTGTTTTTCTGCTGTGGTGACTCAAGAAAAACCCTCTTTTTCACCCCAAAAAATACAATTTCCTGTAGCCTAATTCACAAACAAAAGGGTTTAATTAAAAATTTTTTCTCTTGTTGTGTAGCGTATAAAACATGCAATTGTAACAAGCTACAAAGAAGTAGTTTGTGGCTGCCAATTCTTTTGCGCAATTTACATCCAGGGGTTAATTAAGCGTTGTTTTTCTGCTGTGGTGACTCCAAGAAACCGTCTTTTTCACTGCCAAAAAATACAATTTTCCTGTAGCCTAATTCACAAGCGAAGTTTAATTGCAATTTTTTCTCTTGTTGTGTAGCGTAGAAAACACGCAATTGTAACACCCTACAAAGCTAGTAGTTTGTGGCTGCTCAATTCTTTTGTGCAATTTATATCCAGGGGTTAATTTAAACGTTTTTTTTCTGCTGTGTGACAAAAAAAAACGCTCTTTTTCACCGCCAAAAATTACAATTTCCTGAGCATAATTCCAAGCGAAGGTTAATTACAATTTTTTTCTCTTGTTTGTAGCGTAGAAAAAAACGCAATTGTAACAAAGCTACAAAGCTAGTAGTTTGTGGCTGCTCAATTCTTTGCGCAATTTACATCCAGGGTTAACTAAGCGTTGTTTTTGTGCTGGGTGACTCCAAGTAACCGTCTTTTTCACCGCCAAAAAATACAATTTTCCTGTAGCCTAATTCACAAGTGAAGGTTAATTACAATTTTTTTTCATGATTTTGTAGCGTAGAAAACACGCAATTGTAACACGCTACAAAACTAGTATTTGTGGGTGCCAATTCTTTTGCGCAATTTACATCCAGGGGTTAATTAAGCATTGTTTTTGGCTGTGGTGACTCCAGAAACCGTCTTTTTCACTGCCAAAAAATACAATTTCCTGACCTAATTCACAAGCGAAGGTTAATTACAATTTTTTTCATGTTGTGTAGCGTAGAAAACACGCAATTTAACACGCTACAAGCTAGTAGTTTGTGGCTGCTCAAACTTTTGCGCAATTTACATCCAGGGGGTTTAATTAAGCATTGTTTCCCGCTGTGGTGACAAAAATAAACCGTCTTTTTCATCGCCAAAAATTACAATTTTCCTGTACCTTTTCACAAGCGAAGGTTAATATAATTTTTCTCTTGTTGTGTAGCGTAGAAAACACGCAAAATTTTAACACGCTACAAAGCTCGAAGTTTGTGGTTGCTCAATTGTTTGGCGCAATTTTCATCCAGGGGTTAATTAAGCGTTGTTCTGCAAATTGTACTCAGTAAAAAAACTTTGTTTTTCACCCCCACAAAGAAATTCTGTAGCAAATTCATATCCGAAGGTTAATTAAGCTGTCCTGTGCTTTTAAAATTTAGTAAAATACACAGTTTTTAAACAGCACATACAAGTCAATTTTTCCTGCCCATTTGTGGAGCGCAATTGATATCCAAGGGTTACCCAAGCTTCTTAGTGGTTCATTTGGAGTCAAATACAGGGTGTGTATTTTTCATATACAGATAAACTTCATAAACAGTGTCTGTACATTTTAGAACAAACAGTAAAGTCAGACAGAGAGGTGGCAGGCTCTTTACCTGCAAGTGGCAGAGGGACAAATATTCCTGGAGCAGGCCCCCGGTCGCAGCACAGCAAGGGGACGTCGCAGCAGGGTCACTCGATAGGCCACAACTGCTGCTGTCATCTAGCGGCCGTGTGGGGTTTTTTCAGCAACCCAATGGTTCTTGATTGGTTGACAGGTCATCCACTTCCTCCCAGAAAGACATCTGACAACCCCAGCCAAAAGTCGGTGGGGGAACGTCAGACACAACCCTTAGTTGGCATGGCCCGGGGGCGGGTCAGCGGCCCTCAACTGCCCTCAACCCGTCTCTGTCCCATCCGGTTTCCCTCAGCCAGAGATCTACTATGTGGTCGGGCCAGCGCCACTATATACAAGGATGAAAAAATTTGAGGAGGGCAGTCAGAGCTACTTGGGAGCGAAGAAAGGGGGGCCCAAAAACCCCTGCTTCTTTCAGTAGGGGCAAAGGGAAAAGATGTGGAAGTGGGCCCTGGGGGGTCTGTTGTGAGGGCAGCCCCGCATACCAAGGCGTGATGAGGGCAGCAAGGACAATGACACACAAATAAAGATGAAGTACCGACCGCACTTGGGGCCCGGGGGGAGGCAAGGGCCCTTTATTTATCGGCAGGAGAAAAAGGGCGTCAGCTTGCCACACACCGGGAAAAGGGCCCCAATGGGGCCCTGGGGCCTGAGGAAGCAAGATAGCACAGTGTGAGGTTCCCCGGGGCCAAGCGGCCACGGGGTTAAAAAAAACCCCCTTTGCAGGGCCAAGAGCGGCACAGGGGCTCACCAGGCAGCGGCGGCAGAAATTCCCCTCGGGGGCGGAGCGTTGGGATAAAACCGATACCCGGGTGGGCAGTTCATTGCAAGAAAACCGGAAGCCGAAAATGGGGATATGTAGAATATTGGGGGAAATGAAAGCGTGGCCCCGGGGGGAACGTTGGGACCCCGGCCCTCGTCAACACATGCAGGGGCACCACCCCGGGGGTGGAAAAACGTGGGTTTAAATGGTGGCCACCTGGCCCCCGGGAGCAACGCAGCGCACGCCCAGTGACATGGGATGCCTTGCAGCCATCAAGGGTCCACCACCTCTGCAGAAGGGGGGGGGGTTTTTTCTTTGACATCCCTTCCCCGGCCCCAAAGCCCTGCTCCCCGCTACTCATGGCCCACAGTTGTTTAGCGAGGCGATTGCAAAAAAGACAACATTTTGCGTCCAACCACCCTAAGGTGCAGAAGTGACCGTGTTCCTTCCAAGTTGTTGGGTGCGTCCCCCCCCTTTCCAAATGGGGGGATCTGACCGTTCGAGAAAAAGGTTGTGCCGAGCCGAGATGGGGATTTCCAAGCCGTATTTTTTTTCCAAAAAGGCAGTACAGCACTTCATAAATATTGAACAGAAGGTGGGCCAGTCCTTGAGTTTACGGTTTTTTTAAAAAGGGTGCTCGGCAGGGGGAAACGTCTGGACGTAACAGGGTCGGGGCCATACATGTCCTTTACGGCCCACTGGGTGAATTTGTTTTCCGGCCCAGGCACCCCAAACAATTTGGGAAGGAGAGCCGCTTTTCCCCCAGTTTAAAACTGCGGCTTGCCAATGTCCGCCTCCTCCCCCACCACCACCATCTCAGCACCACAAGTACGCTCCATCAAAACCACTGTGAGGGCACAGCGGTGTCACCATTTTCACACCTGTTTTTATTCACAAAAAAATGCCCCCCAAACAAAGTCCCAACCTGAAAGTAACGATGGAATACCCCCAAAACAAAAAACTTACACATTGAAAAAAGGGGAAGGCGCTTAACCCACCCAATTAATCCAAAATTTCTTTATTAAAAAATTTAAAAAAAATCAATAATTTACAGAAAAAGGAATCCCATAGTTAATCAAAGAGGCGCAAAAACATTAAAAAACAATTTAAAAGACAGTGTATAAAACAAATAGGGTAATTAGTGGTGAAGGTCACATGTTATGAGATAATACATGAAAAAATACCCTTAGGGGGGTGATATTTTTTTAAAAAATTCTTTAAGGTCTAAACACAAATTTGCATAAAAAAATTGATAGTTAAACAAATGATTACCATATTGTGTTGATCCTATACCTCCTCCCCCCCCTTTTGAGAGGGAACAAACTTCAATACTATGGGAAACCTCCGTTAGTTGGCCGCTCCCTTGTGGGGATGCCCCTCCCGTCAGGTTGACCGGGGGGTTTCTTCAGCGAAAGACTACTCCCGGGGGCTGCCGGGGAAAGGGGGGGGGGGGGTCGGGCGTCCCGCTCCAACGCAGAACCTAATTTGGGAGTCACTGATGAGCATTTCCCTTCACCCCCCTAGTGGCAGGGCAGCCCGCCAGAGCGACGCAGGAAACCGGAGCAGACCCTGAACCAACAGGTGGTGGCCATTTGGACAGCACTTGCCCCCCATTAGAAGATTGCTGGATACTGGGGGAGCCAAAATGGATGTGTGGCCCAACTTTCCGTTTGCAGTGGAGAGGTGCCCTCCCGGCCAGTAGGCGGCATCGAGCGGTGTTTCGTGCGGGGGGGGGGCCCTCGTTACCCCAAGGAGAACCCCCTTGTCCATTGAAAAGTGGAAGACTGCCTTGTCAAGATGAAAAGGCTGGTCGGCCAGGATTTTCCCCACACCAATGCCTTAGGCGTAATACATTCACCCTGATGCCCCACCCAAATGTGAGAAAAAAGGGTTTGGGGTTTAAAATCCCGCCCAGCCACTATTTGATGCCGACACCCCCTGAGCCTCAACGTAAGTTTCTCCATTGCCCCAAACCCTCTTACCCGGACTTGGGATTGCCCCCACCTCAACTCTGTCATTGTGCCCCTGTCTGCTCATGTGCTGCTGTGGTTGCGTGCCCCCAACGTGTCATTGTGCCCTCTTGACCTCATGCTGTTGCTCTGCCGCCTCACTCCCTCTCTGTCATTTGCCACTCTGTGGTCTACTCCGTTTTTGTCACCTCCGAAGTGATTGTGCCACTTTCTGAACCTATGTGCTGCTGGGTGCTGCCGTGCCAGCACGTGTCATTGTGCCACTCTGTGGCCCCTTTCCCGTTTTTGCCCCCTCAGAAAAGCATTGTGCCCTGTTTGCCTCATGTGTGCTGTGGTGCTGCCGTGACCTCCACACTGTGTCATTGTCCCACTCTGTGGCCTACTCCTGTTTTTGCCACCTCCAGAATGTCATTGTGCCACTGTCTGACCTCATGCTGCTGCTGTGGCGCTGCTGTCATTGTGCCACTGTCTGACCTCATGCTGCTGCTGTGGCTGCTGCCGTGACCTACCCACTGTGTCATTGTGCCACTGTCTGACCTCATGCTGCTGCTGTGGCTGCTGCCGTGACCTACACACTGTGTCATTGTCCCACTCTGTGGCCTATTCCTGTTTTTGCCACCTCCAGAATGTCATTGTGCCACTGTCTGAACTCATGCTGCTGCTGTGGCTGCTGCCGTGACCTACACACTGTGTCATTGTGCCACTGTCTGACCTCATGCTGCTGCTGCCATGACCTACACACTGTGTCATTGTGCCACTCTGTGGTCTATTCCTGTTTTTGCCATCTCCAGAATGTCATTGTGCCACTCTCTGACCTCATGCTGCTGTGGCTGCCGCCGTCACCTCCACACTCTGTCACTGATGTTGCAACCTGAGCTCTCAGCTTGTTTTTTTCCAGCTTTCGCTGCCATGACTTTATCAGGCTACATTCCCGCTTCAGTTTTTTGGTCAGTTTTGGCCTCTTAAGTGCCCAGGGAATTTTATAGTGAAGCGATTCTAAGAGCGCGGCAGTCATCTGCGTGTCATACTAAAACACAACATTGTATGAAGACCAAACCAAGCTCCCTCTGCTTTATTTAAGCATAGCACAACGTTCTACAGCACCCTGCAGGCTCTGTGCAGCCTGGAAATAGCTGTTTTTTTAATTCGGAACGAAGTTATTTTTTGCCGACAAATTCGGCGAAGTGAACGAACCGAATTTCGGGAAATTCGCCCATCTCTAATTACAAAGTGCCACAGGCGCTCTGTAATGCGCCTTATATTGGAGTGCACCTGCTTACAAATCTAGCGAATGGGCCTGTGCCAGTTTTCAGGCTGAAAAGACGCCAGACTTCTGGCGCAGCCCCGTACATACATGTCGCCCTAAGTGGCCAATGCCAACATACAATAGGGCATGATTTACTAGTAGCTATTTCCAACAATACAATACACATCTATCAATGAAAAATGGTGTCAGTGTTATTTTGTTGGTAAATAATAGGGTAAAACCTAGAAGATATACACACAGTTTATAATTAAACCTCTGGAGACACATGCAATATCTTTAGTGAGGTATCTTATGCAGAAACTCTAATGGGAAAACAATTACCTTACAATTTAATGCTTAAGCTCTGAATAAGTTGCCTTCTTATTGCTATGATACAGCAATAGTCACATATTTCCCATATTTCTATTAAAATAACATGCTTTGGACAAGTTTTAATTACTGTACAAATCGTGAAATTGCTGAAGCAGGAGCCACAGTGAACACGAATAAAACGAATCACATGGAAGACACAACCAAAATGGGCGCAATGTAATTGTCTAGAGAATGGTCTTCATTACACAGCATAAAATGACAGCAGGAAGATACAGTTATACTAATCTTAGAAAATACTTACCATATGCAACCTTTAATGAGATGAAGCAAAGACATGGCATAAAACCTAATTAAATGAGGAGCTTTTTCAGTAAGCAACCAGCAATCTAATGAAATTAAACTCTTGAGATGTTTTAATGGTATAACCCAATCTGGATACAATATTTTTTTAAGACTGCTATTGGGAAAAAGAGTTAAAAGCGTAAATAAATCCATTAATAGAAAAATAAGTGACACTATCTGGTTCTGGAATATGTATAAAGCATTGGTGTGGCCTCACTTGGAATATGCTGTTCAGTTCTGGGCTCCAGTATACAGAAAGGATGTATGGAACTAGAGAGAGTGCAAAGAGGAGCAACCAAACTAATAAGGGGAATGGAGCATCTTAGTTATGAGGAGAGGTTAGCAGAATTGAACTTATTTATTCTTGAGAAAAGACGGCTTCGGGGGGACATGATTAATTTATATAAATATGTAAATGGTCCCTACAAAGAGTATGGGAAAAATTATTTCATGTAAAGCCCCCTCAAAAGACAAGGGGACATTCCCTTCGGCTGCAGAAAAAAGGATTCAATCTCCAGAGGAGAAAAGCGTTCTTCACTGTAAGAACTGTGAATCTGTGGAATAGCCGCCTGAGGAGCTGGTCACAGCAGGACCGGTTGGGAGTTTCAAGAAAGGCTTAGATATCTACCTGGAACTAAAGAAGATGAGTATGTATGTAGCTATGTAACATTCTGGATCCTGGCTGGTGGAGGCTCTGGGGTCAGAGATGGGGTCTTCCCTGGAGCAGATTGGTTTTTGCCTTGTGGGTTCAGGGCATTCACCAGTGGGGAGGTTGGGCTTAAAGTCCTTGTCTCCCTCCCTTCTTCCACATTTTCCCCACCCTTGGTTGAACTTGATGGACACCTGTCTTTTTTCAACCGTACTAACTATGTAATACAGATGTCCTGTAAAGGTAGAAAACGATATTATATTATGCTGCCTTCCTTCATTCAAGTTCAAAAATGTTACTCTGTAATTTTTTTGTTAGGGCATTTCTACACATTGCAATTCCAGCCCCCACCCCCCTAAAAAAGAATAAAACTATTGCTAAAAGCGCATGCATTTTTTATGCAGCTTTAAAACTGCAACAGCCAGATGTTAGCTGGAAGTCAATAGGCAGTACAATACACAGTTGAATCACATTATTATGACCATTTCCTACTTTCGACATTGGCAGTGAGTAGCTCATGAAGGAGGTCGTGCGTGGTGAGCTGGTTTGGTGGGTATATAAGGTCGGCAATACACCCACATAGCCCTCATTGCTGTCATGGGTAAAATGAACTGTTTGTGTTCTGCAGTGAAAGTGTATTGTGAGTGGACAAATTGCACCAATGTGAATAAGCGATATTGAAACTGCGTGCCATAGATGTGAGAGGTGTCAGGTGGCCACTAATGGGACCCTTTAGGTACATTGGATGGTAGCCAAATTAGATGAATCAGCCCGGACCGTGGATAGACGCATTCACCACAGAGACAAGAATTGAATCTGAGAAGAAGAGCAATTTATTGAGTAAGCTACATATATTTATGCTAATCTCTCCATCTTCATCCAACTCTCCATCGCTCTTTTCCTTACCACGCACGTCCTTGATAAATGTCGTCTTGGCCGAAACGTCGGACTGTGGGAACCTCTAAATTGCAATATTGTGCTATTTGCATATAATAGAGAGCTGATGACACTTCTATGTTTGTACTTCAATAAAATCTTCCCTATTACCACCACTTAAGGAGTGCCGTGGATTATCTTTCTACTGGACTTGAGCCATTTGGCTTTCCACTAAGCACCCATATAGCCTCATAGGTCTCATAGGTGTGCGCCACCATTTTGTATATAACATATTTACACTGATCTGTGTGGTTTTTTTTCTAGCTTATATAAGCATAGTGCAAACATTTTATTAATATCATGTTGTCTTGTCAGGAATGTCGGTAATGAAGGTGGACAAGGGAGGAGTGACTCAATAGAGTGGAGCAGCTCAATCCAAAATTAAACAGGGACCTACCAAACATATGCATCAAACAACACTTCAGTGAACCCTACTGCATATGGAGCTCTGAAGCAAATGGATGGTCTCTGCACCTCTGCTAATGAAGCTGCATTGGTAGAAAAGGTTGACATTTTCCTGTGGCATCAGAACTGGACCTTTGCTGATTGGCAAAAAGGTTTCCTTTTCCAATGAGTCATGTTTTCTGCCTCATCAACTCTATGGACATTGTATTGTCAGGCAAAAAAACAAACACCCTGCAACCATTGCTGGTAAAACACCAGCTGGTGGTGACAGCTGTTTGGTCTGGGGAATGTTTTCACAGCATTCTCTAGGCCACTCATCCATGTTAAAGGCAATCTTAACAGATTTGCATGTCAAATATCATTTGTAGACCACATACACCCATACATGCTGATTGTCTTCACTGGAGTGGATGACATCTTCCAGAAAGACAACACAACATGTCACAATGGTTAAACATTTCCAACATTTGTTGGAAAAGCTTGACCAAGACTCCCAATACTACCCTGGCCACCTAATTCCCCAGTTAAGCATCTGTGGGACCACCATTGTGTTGGCTCTATGGATCCTCCATCATGCACCTTTCAGAGGCTGTATGATGCAGTCAGCATAGCTCCAGATAACTGTGACAGGACCTTATTAAGTCTTCTCCAGCCAGTCTAGCTGCTGTCTGTGTTACACATAGCGGATATTCTGGATATTAGCTGGTGGTCATAATAATGTGACTTAATTGTATATGCAGACAATGGGCGACATGTATAAACTTGGCACCGGCTCGCCAGTTCTAAGTTGCTATTTTTTAGTGTAGAACAGGGGTGTCAAACTGCCGGCTCTCCAGCTGTTGGGAAACTACAACTCTCATCATGCCCACTGTTATAGATTATACAAATGCATGATGGGAGTTGTAGTTTCCCAACAGCTGGAGGGTAAAAGTTTGACATCTGTGGTGTAGAATGTACCCAAACGTATAAAATTGTCGTGTATGGATTCAATAATCTGGCGTGTGGTATACATTGCATACCATATTTTTGGCGCATGCAAAAGTGTCGCGTCTGGCGCAGGATACGCCAAGTTTTGACATAGGATTGTTCAAATATCTCTAAAACAGGGATACAACATTTTTTTTTTTTGTCAATCACCTAATGACTGGTGAGCCCCACCCTTTTGTCGGCCAATGCTTTATTCTTTGTAGTATTTTTTTGTACCTTTGGGGGTTTTTTTGGTATAGCATTTTTTAAAAATTTGAACACTTTTTTCCACATAAACCTCCATATTTTTTTTTCTTTTGCACAATCGCTCACCAGTACCACAACAGCAATGAAAGGGAGTTCCAGTTGTAGCAGGATTATAGGCCCCTTCAACCAAGGATGAAACAAAACTTGGGCACCAAAAAAATGATAAAAAATTAAAAATTTTTATGAAAAACGTTAAAATGGAAGGTCACCCATCGTTGACACATTTGTGCAATTGCTCAAATGCTTAAAACACATCAGAAAACTGTTGCCTCTTGGATTTTACTCATTTTTCCCGGTGGTGGGGGGGGGGGGGGGGGGGGGGATTTGCCTTTTTTCCGCACAGTGGGTGCATTTTGGGCCCCCAGCGACGCGGGGCAGTGCTTTTCCCTCCCACTAGGGGGAAAAACAGTTTTACCGCTGCAGACGTGCCCCCAAAAACTGTTTTGGGGGGGGAAGGAAACTTTTTGGGCGTCAGTAACCATGGGTTACTGACACAGGTAGCAGTTTGGCTCAATGCGGCTATAAGGGGTTGCCTTTTCCCGGGAGGCAATAGCGTTGGGTGGGTTGCCCCCCCTACGTTCCAGGAGGGGTTTTTTGGAACATCCCGGGGAGACCGTTTAAAAGCCTGCTCCCAGGTAACGGGGGGTGTGGCTTTGCTCCTGAGAGTGGAGCAGCAGAGGACTGGGGAGAGGGCTCTTATCCCCCAGGCTTTTGGAAAAAAGTCTGAAGTAATAAAAATGTACTGTGCGGACGGTGGGCCCTGGTCAGAGAATAAAAGGGGTTTATTATATGTTTTATTTAGTGGCAGAGGGCCGGGGTTTGGGTTTTTGGTATATTGAAACTTTTCCTGTGTTGAAAAATAAAGCTGGTGGAGACCAGACCTAAAGAAACCTGTGTCGCCTGCAAATTCCCTTTACCAAAGCGGAAACCCGGAGCTGGGGAAACCCCAGGAGGGTCCAAGATGGGTCCAACGAATGTAAACGTTAAATTATGGTGGGGGGATCAAAGGGCACTATTGGCACAAAACGGAAAGTTGGCCACTAATTGGGCACAAGCTGACGGTCACAAAGTTTGCCGTAATGGATGAGCCGTTCCCCGGGGGGGCAACCAACCTCGTCAGAAAGGGGGCCCCCGCTCATCCGAAAGGGGACGGGTTGGATACCCCACCAAGCAGGCAGTTGCACCCGAGAGTCCCTGACCGGGAGGCCAGAGAAGATGCAGCCCAAGCCCGGGGTCCCCGGGGTGTGGGTTCCCCCCCCTTGTTTGTGGGGGGATGGCTCCAAGGGGCCCTCCAAAGGTGATGGACACTTTTCCCGGTTTAAAAACCCCGGGAAATGGGTAAGACTGTTCCTGTTACTGAAACACCCATAGGAACTGATAAACATGGCATAATTTATGTGGGGATTTGGGGCTTAAAAAAAGTCCAGATATCCTAAAAAGGAAAAAGAGTCCGGAAACCCGTGGGACTGTTAAATTGGGATTACAGATCTGTGGCTAAATGTATTGCATGTGGATTGTGTTTAAAAAATCATTTAACTGCTTTAATGTCTGAACAAGGCTCAGAAACTCCCAGCCACAATAGTGGGGGGGGTTAGCTAGGTGTCCCCCTAGAGATCTTGGCTAGGATAATGCAGTTGGTAGATTCCTAGGTAATAGCCCCCTGAAAAGGGGTCCAGTGCACTCTCGTAAACTCGGGGGTTGCCAAGTGGAACTAGAGGCTACACTATAGCAAGGGGAAACAAGCTCATGGTGCCTCTAGGGTCTAGGGGAAGCAGCGCATTTTACGCAGGTGATGTGTTTTCTTTTGTGGATAGCCACCCTGAGATGTGCGCTGTCAGTGCCTTCTTTGAACTAATGTAACAGGTTTTTTTTTCCAAAAAAGGGGAAAACGGAAAAACCCCTGCAAATGGTGGTTCTGATGCTGGTCTAAAGGGGGTTTAATGCAAGAGCATAAGGTGGGGTGTTTGAACCTGGTAGCGTGTTATTTGCAGGAGTTTAAATCTGATTTCCACTGCACTGTTGAACTGGGGGGTATAAAAGAGGGCCCTATCCAGAAGCTGAGCAGCTCATAGGTGCCGTTACGGGGAATTGAGACAATATCTCCACCATTACTGTAAGTCGGAACAGAACCGTGTTTGGGGTGCCTAGGGAAGGTGTCGCCTGAAGTCACATGGGGTGTAGAGCATTATAAAGGGAAAGGGTAAATAGTGAATGTGGTTACCCTCTTTTGTACACACTGGGGCCCCTCATAAACATGTCCCCACATACAAGGCAGAAAAAGTGGGACTCCGGGGGGAGGGGGCGTAAATATTACATGGATCGGTGTTGACTCTGGTGGGTTTTGTGATTTTAAAAAGGGGCCCTGCAGGAGGGGTCCCGAGGATGTTGAGATTTTTCGGGTGGTGACAGGGGTAGGGGTAAGGAGGATTGCTCCAAGTTGTGATGAGAAAGGGGTTTTCTAGACATCAAGAGATGGGTGTGGGTTTTAAACCCCATGAAAGGGCAGGGGGGAGAAGGAATCCCCAGACCCTAGTATGGGCCCTTTGGTAAGGGAATGGTGATATGGATTATCCATAAAAAAGGAGATGGTCATAAGATAACCGGGTTTCCCTTTTAGAAGTTGCGGCCAGTGTCCCAAGGCAAAAAAGGGGAAAAAGCTATACGAGAGGACCTGTAGAGATGTCTGGACAGTATGATTTTTAACACCCAGTGTAAGGGGACCTTTTGGGGGGGGTCGAGATTCACCCCCATATCTTGAGGGCCAATGGGATGATGTCGCGAAGTTTTGAGCCTGGGTGCTTCATGCCCACTGTTGAAAAGGTAAACCAGCTGAGTGGGAAAAAGGGCAAATACTTTCTACCCCGGGGAACCCATGTGAGGAAAAAAAAAAAAAAAAAAATTGAAACATAAAAGGCCCTTACTTTCCCATGTTGGGGGTAAGTGAAGGTTGGGAACCCCCAGCGGAGCTTCATGGGGGCCGTGACATAAAGGAACCAGTTGAGCCTCAGAGTCCGCATACGGTCAGTGCTGCCAAGAGTTGGTATGGCGAAAAATTAGGCTTTACTATTGGGCCTTTCCCAAATTTTGACACTGGGGGAGTGGAAAAAACAGTGATAAAAAGTTGTGATTATGTCCCATAGTATGGGAGTGCCTGCCGGGTTTTGTTAATCAGATGTAAAGGGGGTTATTGCCCCCAGAACAGGTACCGGGGAAGGAAAAAACCTGGATGGTATGTATGATTCTGGTGCTTGCAGTTGGAAAAAAGGAAACATGGGCAGTTACTTATAAAGTCGTACCCCAAAGTAGGGGCTTTTTACCCTGGGGGGAGGTTTGGCAGGGTGAGAAAGACCTACGGCCCCTTTTTTAAAGGGGGGGGGGATTTTGTGGCCGAGGGTGGTGTGGGGATCTTCTTTTTTTTTGCACAGTGGTGCAAATTTTGGGCCGAGCGAATTCAGGCAGTCGGGATTTCCCCCAATGTGGAATACAGCATAAACCGGCGCAGACGTCCACCAAAAAACCCGGTTTTTGGGGGGGAAGGGAACTATTTGGCGCATAACCATAGGTTACTGACACGGTAGCTACATGGCTGCAATGCGGCAGTAATGGGGTTCCTTTCCCCACGGCGAAGCGTTTGGGTGGGTTGCCGCTCCCCCTTCCAGGGATTTTTTAACATCCCCGGAGACCGAATTTTTAAAAACCTGTCTCTCCAGGTATGGGGGGGTGTGGGTTGCTACCTAGAGTGGGGCACAGAGGAGGAGGAGAGGGTCTTACCCCCCCGGGTTTCAGGAAAATTTTAAAGAAGATAAATGTCTGTGCTGGACGGTAGGTCCTGGTCAAAATAAAGGAAACTATTTTATTGTATTAGGCTAGCGGCCTAGGTTTTTTCTTAGAATTTAAAACGTTTTTTCCTGGTTGCAAAAAAAAGCTGGGGAGACCAACCTAAGAGAAACCGTGTCAGCCTGCAAATTCCGTTACCAAAGTGGCGATCCCGGAGCTAAGGAACCCCAGGACGGTCCAAGATGGCGTCCGAACACAGGTGAAGCGTTACAATATGTATTGCATTTTTTGATTCGTTTTTTTTTGGAGTGTTTCTCTATCTTGCAAATCATGCAATGAATCATCTGGAGTTGTGATGGGAAAATCACACCAAGAAAAAAAACACATAAAAAAATGCATCAATACACTTTGTGTGTACAAAAAACGCTTCTAAAACTGCATGATAAAATGTACAAAGTATTAAAAGCATGCAGTTTATAAATGCTATACAAGATACAGTGTAAGTGTGAAAGGGCCTTATGTAGGTTTAAGAAGGATGGATGACAACGAACACTTTCACTGTAGAAGCTCAGATAGGGGACCATGGATGGAAGAGATATGCATCCATATGGAAGAAGGTATTGGTTATTTTTGGTGATTTCAATGTATAACAAACACAATGATGCAAAGAAAAACACAAGACATCAATGCTTAAAGGGGTTGTCTCGCTACAAAGATTAGCTTTCAACATGTATGGAACACTAAATAAAGATGTTTTCCAAATATATTGCGTTGTTCATTTTTTTTTTTAGCTACATGTGATTTTATCACCTTCTGTATACTCTCTGGTTCCCCAAGTGACTGACCTGTGTACTCCTTCTCCCCTGCTGTTTGTTCTACCTGATAGCAGGGAATAACATCATCACACAGGTTGCGGAGCACGGAACTCCTGACAGTGAGAGCTTGTGTGTTATCTGATCTTTCAGACAAAAGACTAATTACTCTACTGTTTAAATTAGCTCAGAAGCTTCTCTGGACCTCAGAAAAGGTAACTTACCTCATCCAGACTAATAAACAGAGAAGTCTGAATACACAGAGCTCCTATGCTAATTACAGACAGCTTGACTAGGAAGTGACAGAGCCAAGCAGCATTATTTCATTCATGCATCCTATGAAACTTTGAAATGAGACAACCCTTTTAAGATCTTTTTGTCCTTATATTAGTTATGTAGCTTATGTGAATGTATTTGTAAAGCCCTACAACCAGCATTGCTCAGGGAAAGTGTTGGGGTGAATTCACACGGCTTATTGCAGGCTTATAGTGGCGCGTGCTGTGTGCACCGCTATACACCTGCTGCTCTAGAAGTATTCACTGACTAGAGCATACTTCCAAAGCGCTCTGTGCTGGCCCCCATTCACTTCTGTTTGTCCTTTCGCACAAGTGTCGTCGAGAAGTGACATATGAGAATGTCGGGTGATCATAGCACTCACTGAGTGCTATGATTTTACCGTATTTGCGGGCCATACATTGGGTGCATAGCACCGCCATTACTCCCCGAAGTACAGCCCGCAATTACGCTGTGTGAACATAACCCTAGGTTATGTTTATCCTGCTGTGGAGGATCTGTTTATATCCTCCATGGCGCGCGCTGACATATTGGCCAGCAAGACTAGTGCAGCATGCAGCACCGCTCCTGCCGTCAAATAGACTGAAACCAAGATGGAACTACTTGAATTATAAATCTACAACAAACAGGACCTTCCAGTGTAATTATAATAGGGATGTTGTGATGCCTGAGTAAAAAAATAGCAAAAGTTACTTCACATCTAACCCATCAAAAATATGTAAAATCGTAAGTACTCCAGTCCCTCAAGTTACAATTGTCTCAGTATACAATGTTTTCAACAAAAAATGGTCTTTCATTTGTCATTGCATAATGAGTGTGGTTTCAACATACAATGTCCCAGACACTGCTGATCTGTGGCTCATGTAATTGGTAGAAGATACAACCAATTAAAATGAACATTTAACTTGTAAAACCTCTGTATTAGTGAAGTACCTGCAGTGATTGGAGGTCTCTACAGCACACTGCGGTACTACATGTTCTGTACTGCTCTTACATGTATTAGTGAGGTGCATGCAGTGATTGGCGGTCTAGCAGCTCCTCTCTACAGTACAGTGCGGTACTACATGTCCTGTACTGCTCTTACATGTATTAGTGCAGTGCGTGCAGTGATTGGTGGTCTAGTAGCGTCTCTCTACAGTACAGTGCGGTACTACATGTCCTGTATTGCTATTACATGTATTAGTGAGGTGCATGCAGTGATTGGTGGTCCAGTAGCGTCTCTCTACAGTACAGTGCAGAACTAAATGTCCTCTTGTAGTGACCCAGCACTGAAGATTTCTTTGTTCCATATTTTGCTGTATTCTGTCACAATGTTTCAGTGCAGAAAAGAAATCATAATATGCAGTCTAAGTATTCTCTCGGTCGCCCCTCTGCTGTTTTGGTTTTCCTTGTTATAAACATTTGCCTATGTATAACATGTATATCTGCTGATTGGCTGCATAACCTGTCGTTCAAAATGATGCAATAGCTCTCTGACATGTGACCCCTCTGCTTCCACTGCCAACACCAACGGCTGGCCAGAGGCAGTTAGGCAGTGAAGATGAGGCCGTTAGGCACTTAGGCAGTTAGTTAGTTAGTCTCTGCTCCTCAACGGGAGTGTGCAGAGGTCTCCCGGCAAGTACATGGTGTTGTGTGCTCCCGGGCTCCACTCAGCCTTCTGCTAGGCCCCTAGCTACCTCAAACCTGTTCCTAATTTCTCCTTACCACCTAGTGGGAAGAGACATCACACAGGATCTCCAGTGCGACTCAGGACGGTTTGCAAGTTCTCAGTCATACAAACCTTCTGTCGACCGTCTGGGAATAGGAGGGTCATCACCAGCGGTCAATAGTTTTCTGGCTTTCAAGTCAGAGTTCCACGCACTTTCTCATGTAGTCACTGCATGGGAGTAGCTTCAGTCTGTCTCAAAAATCCAAGTATTCAAGATTCAGCGTCCTTCAAACCAGGTCTTTTTCTCAAAGAGCCTTGTGCCTTGGTGTAAGGAATCCACTCTCTTAGGAATAAGGTCTGTAATCAGTCTATCTTTCTAAAGTAATCCTACTCACAGCATTCACGTTACCAGAGTCTGACACATATCTCAGAGGAATTATGATCATATCAAAGCGGGCGCTATTACATCATACTCATGTCAAGTCATTGTTACTGCATCCATGTTATTGTATTCTGGTTGCATCCAGAGAAGGGCTCAACTAGTTATTGCTGCATATAATGCAACTTACCGTTGTTTCCGAAACTGGCATTAGGGTTCTAGTGATTGTGTCTTGACTAGGGACACACGAAGATATTTTTTGGGGTATCAGTTCCTTGGGGAAGGTTAAGCACCATATACTCGTGCCATACAGCGTTACCCGTGAAAACAAAAACATATCTTAAAGGGGCCACCCAGGGTTCCGGTATGCCCACTGTACTGCTCTAACATGTATTAGTGTCGGTGCATGCAGTGATTGTGTGTCTAGTAGCGCCTCTCTACAGAACGGTGAAAACTACTATGGTCCGTACTGCTCTTAATGTATTAGTTGAGGTGCATGTAGTAGTGTTTGGTGGTCTAGTAGGCACTCTCTACAGTACAGTGCAGTATCAACATTGACCTGTACTGGCTCTTACTTGTTTAGTGTGGTGCTTTGTAGTGATGGCGGTCTAGTAGCGCTTCTTACAGTTACTGTGCAGAACTCCATGACTGTACTTCTCCTACATGTATTAGTGAGTGCATGTAGTGATTGGTGTTTAGTCTTGTTAGCGCACTCTATACAGTACGTGTGGGAATACATGTCCTGTACTGCTCTTACATGTATTAGTGAGGTGCATGCAGTGATTAGCAGTCTAGTAGCGCCTCTCTACAACACAGTGCGGTACTACATGTCCTGTACTGCTTTTACATGTGCCAGGATGAGCTGCTCCTTCGGGCAAACAAGTGAGGTGGCTCCATTTTTAGTTTCCTAGTACATGGTCTATAAAGTACCTGACCCAATCTACTATTCGCAACATAGAAATTGCTTTCCAGCAGCTCTTTCTCCCGGTTCTATGTAAGGACTTGCTTCATCTGTATAAATTATCTGCTTAATTTTCTTTAACCTTTACTTTTCATTACATTGAACCAATAAAAATAATAATAATCTTTATTTACATAGCGCCAACATCTTCTGCTGCACTTTACAATTTAGAGGAGCACATTACAATTCACAGTTTTCCACAGAATTACGGTTTTAACATACAATGGTCATCGCGGAACCAATGAATATTGTTTGTTTAGGGAGCAATGTATATTTTGTAAAGAAAACTAATTAGAAGGAGGGAAATAGACAATTAAAGGGGTTGTCTCACTACCTTGATTCATCTTACCTCAGTCCTGTTTTCTCAGTTTCATTTTTGAATTCAGGGGCGTGTTTACTGGCTACTACTGGCCTGCAGTGAGGAGCTGCTGAGGACACCAGGTCTGTCTGATAGCTATAGTGACCAGCATGGCAGCCTATCAGGAAGGAGATACAAAAAGGTCTGTAGCTATAGCGACCTGAGGAGCTGATGCAGCACATACAAGAGGGGATATTAGGATTGAGGTAGGACACTGTTAATGGAACGTATTGCAAAGTGACTTGTTTTTGCAAGATCTTTAACATAAAAAGCAAAACTTGTAGTGAGACAACCCCTTTAAAGGGCTTTTTCATTATGTGTTTTTTTAAGGGCTATTAGGTGTATTCTTCCAGAAGTTATCTGGGTATATGTTTTAAAATAAATTAGTGCTGCTGAGGCCTGTATAATAAAGATTAAAACACCTCCTCGTTCACCTCTGTTTCAGCGCTGCTGCCTGATGAAGTTTGAAGAGACCCCCCCCACACACACACACACACACGCAGTCCCTGACATCCATCTAATTTTTGCACAGGAAATTATTCGATCTATCTGTGGTTTGATATTTGGGAACTTCCGTTACTTTCTAGATACAACTGATTGTTATCATTGTACTTTATGTGTTTGTTATCCTGAAATACTTTTTGCTTCAGTCTTATTTATTTGGGATATTCTCCATATAATCTCATGTCGGTTATAATTGGACATGAGTTACTTCTAGAGAATATGAGCTGGGGAATTACTATTTCCGTTTACAAATGTTTTAGTCTATTAAGATATTGAGCAGTATAGTCTCTTTGTTTTTAGATGTTTTTAATTGTCTGTCGATAAACTATTTCTGTTTAATTTTGCACCTCTTTATATGGTCTGTTTCTTTTCTTTTTTTATATTGATATTTCATTCATACATATTTTATCACTCCGTTATTTAAATTGCCTTGTCTATATTTTTTTTTCCACTGATGACATCATGTCCATGGTTCATGTAATGCTGCAGCCAATCACTGGCTACAAATTGCTGAGGCCAGTGATTGGCTGAAGCTGCGTGTAAACCATGGATGTGACATCACTCCAACTGGCCCATAAGGGGGTCTTCTGCTTCCTTCATATAAATTTGAAATGGAATTTTCCTTTAAGTAAAACTGACGGTGAGTTTTAGAAGCCGAGTCTGGCACAGTGTTCTCTTTCCACATATGTTGTATTGATCGGTTCCTGTAGTCTAGTTCTTTACAGGTAAATTGATCTAAATGGGTCAAATGACCTGCAGGGTTCTCAAGGCATAGGCTGACAGGCCAAACGTTTGATGGATATTGAACGGGAATCAGTTCGATAAGGTGACCTTTGATATTTCTTACAAAAAGTGAATTTTTTAAATGACTTTTCATTGTTTCTATTATGTAAATTAACATCTTACTTGCCGGTGTGCAAAATTTCTCATTGAACTATAATGCAATAAATGACACTTATCAGCGTCAAGTGAATCTGAACAGGTCCACTATCCTGCGTGGCTATGCTCCCAAATTTGACTAGAACCCAAGTAATTTGACCTGAATTAATTTTTGGTAGTATTCACCAAAAAACTGATCATAACCATACCTCTAATTTTTTCACTCAGACCCTAACTCTAATTCCCACTGTCAGGGGCGTTGCTAGGGTCCTAAAACATCCGGGGCTCGGGCCCTTTGTGTTTTTCCCGCCTCATTGTGAACTGCGGATGTATTTTTTACAGAGAAAAACCTTCTGTTCCTGTCACTAATTTTCTGCACATCCCACACAGATCCCGTCCATCTCCTCAGCAGTCACTGTACAGTAAAAATCACAAATGACAAATTTACTTTTTCAGAACTTCTCACCTTCATATGACAATACCCCTAAACAGTCATCAAATAATCCACCTATACATGGAGCAAATCTACCAGACAAGTGATTGTGACTAAAAACACTCCTACAAACCAAGACCCAAAACTATTACTACTTAAGGCTCAAATAATCCTGCCAGACCCTGACCGAATGCGACCCCCACATGTGACTATCAGCTGTATACAGCCTCGGATTACATATACCACCGCCATACAGTGACCATATAGTGGTAGACACCAGTGTACACAGGCTCTGATTACATATACCACCGCCATACAGGGGCATATAGTGGTAGATACTAGTTGTATATAGACTCTGCAGACATATAAGTTGATTACCCTGCTGTTACATTTAGTAACTCACCGGAGAAGTCTTTTTTGATCAGCGTCGTTCACTTTCCCTTTTCTTCTTCCATCCGGGTCCCACCTTCATGCTGATTGCTCCCGGCCAATACTCGTCCCTGAGGATTTGGACACAAATATCTTAGAATCCTCACATTTCCAGCAACTCCTTAATTTTAGGTATAGCAGTCCCCTCAGTTAGGTATATAGGGGCACTGAAGCAGTATATGGGGCCACAGGCAGGTATATGGGGGCCACAGGCAGGAAAATGGGGCCACAGGCAGTATATGGGGGCACTGAGGCAGAATATAGGGGCACTGAGGCAGTATATGGGGGCACTGAGGCAGATATATAAGAGCACTGAGGCAGGTATATAGGGGCACTGAGGCAGTTTATAGGGGGCACAGCAGGTATAGGGGCACAGGCAGTATATGGGGCCACAGAGGTATATAGGTCATTGAGGCAGTATATGGTGCCACAGGCAGTATATGGGGCACTGAGGCAGTATATAGGGGCCACAGGCAGGTATATGGGGCCAAAGGCAGTATATAGGGGGCACAGGCAGTATATGGGGCCACAGGCAAGATATATAGGGTCATTGAGGCAGTTTATGGGGTCACTGAGGCAGTATATGGGGGCCACAAGCAGGTATATAAGGGCACTGAGGCAGTATATGGGGCAATGAGGCAGTATATGGGGGCCACAGGCAGGTATATGGGGGCCACAAGCAGGTATATAAGGGCACGAGGCAGTATATGGGGGCACAGGCATCATATGGGGGCCACAGGCAGGGATATGGGGGCCACAGGCAGGGATATGGGGGCACAGGCAGTAAATGGGGGCACAGGCAGTATATGGGGGTCACAGGCAGTATATGGGGGGCCACAGGCAGGTATAAAAGGGCACAGGCAGCATATGGGGGGCCACAGGCAGGCATTATAGGGGCACAGGCAGTATATAGGGGGCCACAGACAGGGATATGGGGGCCACAGGCAGCATATGGGGGTCACAGGCAGGGATATGGGGGCCACAGGCAGGCATTATAGGGGCACAGGCAGGGATATGGGGGCCACAGGCAGGCATTATAGGGGCACAGGCAGGGATATGGGGGCCACAGGCAGGCATTATAGGGGCACAGGCAGGGATATGGGGGCCACAGGCAGGCATTATCGGGCACAGGCAGGGATATGGGGGCCACAGGTAGGCATTATAGGGGCACTGAGGCAGGTAAACGCTATAAAAATAACAACATTAATACTCACCTTAACTCCCCCAGCGAGCACGCTCCATCCTCTTCAGCCCGCGCTCCTCCGGCAGCTCCTCGGGCGCACGGCGTATGACGTGCGGTGCGCCCGAGGACAGGCAGCGGCATGATGACGGGGGGGCATCGCGACGCTGCCGGCGGGGGCGCACGGGGCCGCGGCGGGTCCTCAGCGCTGTGAGGACCGGCAGCCTCGCGGTGTAGGACCTGCGGGTCCGACACTGTCTGTGGGGCAGGGAGCGCTCGCTCTCTGCCCCGCAGAAGCCCTCAGCTGTGTGTGCGTCCAGCGGACGCACATGCAGCTGAAGAGCCAGTCGGTGCTCCAGGCCCAGCGCAGAGGCCTGGAGCCCGGGAGACTCGGGGCACAGGGGGTTTTATTCGGGGCCCGAGGCCCGAATACAACAGCCCAGCGACGCCCCTGCCCACTGTAACCAAAACCGTAATTTGGGTTTTGGATAGTATAAGCTACTCTTTCTTTAGCTACTGCTATGTCATCACTTCAATACGAAGTAACGTCTGCGCCCAAGACACATTAAAGGAAATGTGTCATCAAAAAATGACTTATTGTTTAACTCACATTTTTATATTAAACACATTTTTTAGGAATTTTTGGTTATGTTTTTTTTAATTTTCCAGATCACTTTCAATATTTTTTTTATAATTCTGAAGTCCTGCAGTTTTCACTTTGGCCACTAGGCCTAATAATCGTCTGACACTTCCTGTTCTGTTTAGAGAGCTTTTCAGTGTCTGCTCGTTATCAGTAAAAGCAGAAAGGAGACACCATTGTGTACAGAGAACACAGAATCCACCAGTCACAAGAGGAGAGATCACAGCTCCCCCTCCCCCCTCCATGCACAGTGAAAACTCTCCTATACAAGTCTATGGGACAGAATCTGTCTTAAGAATCCTATGTGCATGAAGCTGCTGTAAAGTATCTCTTTGACTGCTGTTAAAGTAGTGCAAGCAAGAATGTCTTCCCCACAATCCTATATAGACGGCCGAATAGAGAAATCTACAATCAGGAAATAAAAACGACTGAGAGGAAAAGAATATGGATCAGGGGCTTGATTTAATAAGTAAAAAAAAAAATTTGCAACAGATTCCTTTAAGGTTACCTATGTGGCACTGAATCGGAAGTGACGTCAGATGGAAGTGATGCCAGAGTTGCTGTAGCAAAGGACCAGAATCACCAGGCAACGGGCAAGATTTACCTATTAAAGTAGTGATAAAATCCTAACCCCAATTCAGTTACAGTTAGGATTAGGACTAGGTTTAGGTTTAGGGTCAGAATGGAAAAATTCAGCTTTAGGATGTCACAAGTTAGGTCAAACTGGTGTCAAACCGAACAGGGACAGATTCGAGCAACACTACTCCCTAATATATCTGTACAGTGGTCAGAGCTCGACTTTCTAATTCAGAGCTCTAAATCCTCTGCAAAGACAAAGGGATTAATTTACAAAATTCTGTCTACCTTACTGCATACGCTTTAAGGAATGCAACAATAGAACAGAATGCAGTAATATCCAAGTATCAGTGATTGCAAACAGAACTTTATTTATTGGCTTTACCAAAACATTTCCTGTCAACTCTAAAGGTAGGAGTACATGGAACAGTCTTGGTGCGACCTTGACATGGCTGTGGCACCCTGCATTTAGCTTAATAAGCGGCCACATGGATTTTGAAAAACGGCGTGGCCATTAATGATCAATGTTCATCAGTCTTCATTGCCCCTTAATGGTTTTGTGGGTGTTCACTTACAAACCCATGCGGCCACTCATTAAGCTTATTAAAAAACAATCCCTGTTGCCGGATACCTTAGAGTCACATCGTGGCTGTACTGTGACTGCACTGAGACTGCTCTGTTTTTTCATATCTTTAGTTACCTTATTACAAAAGTAGTTTTTCTTAAATAAACTTTCATTGGTATGGTTGTCCATAGGTAAGTATTCAACACATTTATTAGGCTCCATTCACATCTTGGTTTCAGTACCTGTTTGTGGTGGGGCATGTCCATAGACTTATGCGTGGAAAATGTAATCCTAATTGGACAATGTTTGCCCTATTTAGAGAACATAAATGGTTTCTGCATCAGACACAAAACTGTGGCAGACCATGCTTTGGTGTTCAATACAAAAACCACACACGTTTGCTAAATAGAGCAAACGTAGCCCAATTAGAAGTAATGTACATGTGCCCTATAGAAGTCTTTGGACCTGTCATGGCTCAACCATGGTATCCTAGAATGGGGGTGGAAAATTAGTTTTCTACATTTCTCCATGTGTTGCAAAAGATACAAAGTGGTCGATCATATATAAGTAACTTTTCTTTTACACCACATCATGTTTAGCATTCATAATCTGCAATAAATCCACCAATGTAACTAATATAAAATGCATATATAAGGCTCTGTTCATACTTGCATTTTGTACCTTCCTCTGGGGAAGTAGGCATTTAGATGCATTTAATGCCAAGGATAGAATTATCTGCAACAAAATATTGGAACCCCGTCAGACGAAAGTCAGCAGTATTTGTCATTAACGGTTTGGATAATGGATATTTCAAAGGATCATGGCTTCCAGAAGTTATGATACAGGTGTGAATAGAGTCCACGTCCAATGCAAAATGGTTTAACTCGAAAATGTCCTATTTTCCCCCCTCATTTATCCCTTGACAAGATCCTTACTCCATTCCTGGGGGATTGAAACATGTAGGGATAAGGACTCTAGGGTACCTTAGGGCCAGTTCTGTAGGGTGAGGTTCAGGATGAGGACGCCTTTATCGGGGTGATTACCCTGTATGTGTAGGCCAGGGTGAATCTAGACCCTAAGGGATTGTCCAGGGTCAGTTTTCTCAAACCATTTTGTTTAATCTTTAGTGATATTTTTTGTTTAGTGTCTGTATACTTTTAATGGTATTTCATAAAATATAGTGATTTTTTGGACTCTCCCTTTTTTATTACAATATATACTTTCCAAGTCAGGGAGTCTCCATATATAATATACTGTGGCATTACTCTAGACTTCTTTTAACTCGTAAATTACCATAAGGCTATGTTCACATGGGCAAATGTCGGCTCGCATTTCGCGCCGTATTTGCCCTCTAGTACAAGCGAAATGCGTGCCGAAATTGCAGTAATCCATAGTTCTCCTAGAGAACTATGGATTACGCCTCTTCTCCATGTAGTACAATACGCTCGTATTGTTGGGCCAGGGAGATAAGTGACATGTCAATTACTTGCGACGAATACGCGCTGCAAGTAATGACTGTTGTGAAGAAAATTGACTCAATATGAGTCCTCTCTCCAACCTAGACAAGTCAGACCCCCAGCCCCCCAGGAAAGCAATTTACATGTTAAATCACCCACACCCCAAAGACCCATTGAAATGCTCTCCATAGGATTTTGGGCACAGCAGGATACATGGACACCTCAAAAGAACCCTCACTTTCCATCAATTAGCACTGAACAAATGCGCCTCAAACTCCAAGCTTCAAAGACTTCAATTAATCAACCCTAGCCGACCCGTCTCGGGTATTTCATATCGATTCATAGGCGATCCGCTCATAACTGGTCCTTTGGGCGATTCATATCGCAAAACAAGGAACTCCCCACACACACAAGCCCCCATTTCCAGGTTTTCTAAGGCGCAGGGGGACCGAGAAAATTCCAGAACCGACCTACGGAGCCCAAAAAATATGCGTGTCTGATATCCGGGCGTCGTGTACACCCAGCCGGTTCTGATGGTGCTACCGGCTCGGTTCTGTGCCAAAGCCCTGCCGCGTTATGGTCCATTTTTTGTTTATATCAGAAACTGCATGACCTGAGTGGGAGGAGTTCTTAGACCGTCCCAGGGTGTGTGGGAGCGTGAAAGGGGGCTGCCTTTGGGGGCTGCCCCTCACGGGATGTATAAGCAGGAGCCCGTTGAGGCTCTGGGT
Organism: Phyllomedusa bahiana; assembly: GCA_025379985.1. Classification (NCBI taxonomy): domain Eukaryota; kingdom Metazoa; phylum Chordata; class Amphibia; order Anura; family Hylidae; genus Phyllomedusa; species Phyllomedusa bahiana. The sequence continues at coordinate 25,906 of JAODAL010003975.1, forward strand.
TTGATCCAGGAGGGGGTACCTAAGAGCATTTCCAGGAGCATCCATAACACAGCAGCCAGGCCACATAAGCCCCCCCATGTGAGCCCAGAAACCAAGCAACCCAGAAGGTAACTTAATCCCATTTTAAACGCCTTTTGGTCTGTAACCCATGCTTGTAATGTGCACCTCTGACTTACCTGTATATTATTATCCCTTTTTTAATATTTGTCTAGTGTGCCCTCCAAGGCTAATTAAATCTATAAACTTTAATCTGAGTTAGTCTGGGCTTGATCATTTTGGGCCCCACACGCCTATATCGGTCTATGATATATAGCTACCCAAGGGTTTGTTCCTGGCCCTGTTAAAAAGTCGGTAACAGACCGGCCTTTTAACTAAACAGAGAACTGGTGGCAGCCGTTTAGGGTTCTGGACGAGGAAGGGGTTCTCTCGTCCCTCCCTTCTTTTCCCTGTGTGCCGTGTGGACAGGGGTGAACAGGGGAACCATATCTGGCTACCTTGTGCACCCCCTCGGGGGCCGTGCAAGTCGAGATACACCCCAAGTCAGGTCGTCGTCCCTCCAGTGGGCCGGCAGACTAGGCTGTGTTCGTCACAACTGTCAATGCCAAATCACCCGGCATAAATTTTGGCCTTTCTGACGCGCCGCAATTAGCCTTGTGAACAAAAGCCTAAGGGAGGTAAACATGTAACAGTGCTATAGTCAGTAGTAAGCGAACTGAACGTGGCTGGTCTGTAGGGGATGTGCAATTACAACCAATTAAACGCAGTACTTTATATTGGAACTCTGAGTTTGTGTGGGTATCTTTAAAAAGTAAAAGCTTCCATCGCTTTCCTTCATAATTTTGTTAACTTAATGTGCTCCTACAGATACACAACATTTTAGTTTAAGCTAATGTCATTTTGTGCATAAGAGATAAGCAGGAATAACATTAAAAAAATTAAACTCCAAGGTCCTTGAAGACTTTACTTTTTCTCCTTCCACTCACACTTTATAAAAGGGGAAAAGCCATTAACACTGGAGCTTCCAAAATAAAGATAAGGGCGATCATGAAGTCATTGCAAATTTTTATAAATAGTTTAAAAATATATCTCCCGATTTGGTCAAAATATAAACTCAAGGAAGATTTGCCCTAAGTCATATAAGGAATAGCAATTGTTGGTGCTTCATGCAATGCAATTCTAAAATTTTCCATGGTCGTTTCCATTACTAGGAGTCTTTTTTAGGAACAGTAAATTGTGCAGTTCCTTTGTTAATTTTTCTGGATATCTATGAATAAATGAAAAATTGGGTGTTACCATTCCTCTTGTCAATAGGTTGTGTTCCTGGACAATGGGGCACATTTACTATAACGATCTAAAAATTTTAAAGTGTTAACTTCGACAGACTGTCTAAAAATGCACCAGATTTTTCACCATGGGGTGAGCTATTTGATCATTTTTGAGCATATTTAAACTTTTTGAACTTTTTTAAGCCCAACCATTACTTAGCTGTCTTACTTTGCATGAAAATTCTGCTCCAGACTTTTGGTGTAATTCTGAAAATACGTTGGCACAGAATGTCGCACTGTGGCCAAATTAGGCCATGCCCACATCCTTCTAAATCACACCACATTTTTGGAGCATTTGCTCAAGGTGACTAAGGCTTAAGCTCACCAAAAGGATTTTAACAAGGAATTCGACACGTATTCCACATCAGATTCCACATCAAAATCCTTGTGTAATCCATCTCCTATTTCATTTAAATGCGTGGTCTGTGTTGAAGTTCACACAGTGAACTACAGCAGCGTGGATTTTCCACACCATGCTTTTCAAATCTGTGGTGTGAAAAAAGATGGACATTCCTACAAATGGATCCTACTTGGATTCACTTCAAGCAGGAATAACATGGGGTAGCCCCATATGAAGGTCAAATGCATCCAAATCAGAATTGAAAACTGCCCCTGCAAAGTAAAAGTCTTTAGCAGAAATTCAAAGTATCACTGTCAGATTTTTCAGGTAGGAAAAACCCTACATGTAAGCATACCCTAAAGCACATAACACATGTGTTAGTGACACACTGCGATGTGCTACCCTAAAGATGTGCCACTTTTTTATCACATGTTTCAGGCACAACCACAATTTTCTCTAAAAAACTGAAAATGTGCACAGTTGGACACTATGGGCAACTTCTATGATCTAGGCGCATAGAGGCCAGTTCTAAATAGCTTTAAAGTCGTGTAGAATGTGTCAGAATGTATGAACCTGTTCTACTGCGGGTCATAGATTTGGTGCATTCTTGTTCCACTAAAGACAGTCAGGCTCAGGTAAACCACTTTTAAAAAATTTGGGTTTGGCTGTCCCCAGCAGTAATGTGCCGGTTTTGCCGTTCTCCATCATAAATGTGTAGAATCATAAATTTTGTTAGTTGGGGATCCCCCAAACGCCTCCACATTTTAGGTGCATTACAAAGTACTGTGGGCGCCACAAAATGTGCCTACTTTTGCTTTTGGAGTGTGCCCGCTCTTACATCTAGAGAACAAGTTTTTGGGTTGAAAGGACACCAGACTACTGGCGCAGCCCTGTACATACATGTTGTCCTATGTGCATTTTCAGATAGGCCATAATTTGGTGTAAAGAATATACCTTTAAAGGGAACCTGTCACATAGGTTATGCCCCCCTTGCTGAGGACAGCACAAGCTAGTGTCAGACCTGCTGTTTCCAGCGCTGTGCCCCTTATTCTGTAAGATGCAGCAGTTTTAGAGCATTTTCCCCTCAAATCTATTCATGACAGGTGTTAGCCCTGCCCACCAAAGGCTAGCCCACCCACTGACAGTTATTTCACAGTTTTCACCTATTCAAAGTAATAGGTTTATCAATTGAGGTGGGCGGGATAGCCTCAGGGGGGGTTTGAAAAAAACTGACACTGAATGACTCTTTGAATGACTCTTCTGGCTGAAAACTGCAGATTGAGCAAATTTAAATACACGAAAAATACAGCAACCTTACAGAATAAGGGACACAGCGCTGGAAACAGCAGGTCTGACACTAGCTTGTGCTATCCTCAGCAAGGGGGGCATAACCTATGTGACAGGTTCTCTTTAATATGCTGTAGCTGAATGACTAATAAAGCAGCTTGGTTTATTTCCACTTTTCTCTTAGTGTGGTTAAGTTATGATTTCAAAGGGGTTGTTTAAGGAGTAATAAAGATAACTCAATTCCATATCCTGTCAGGGCATATAGGGACTATAGAGAGGCTCTGTTCTGGATCCCCCAATATAAATGGAGTTATTCCATGAAAAACACGTATAACCTATGGACAGAAGAAGTGATAGCTGTATGACCGCTGAGGGCCCCACCATTGGGATGCCCACTAATCACTAGAAGGGGGATCTTGATCCCCCTCTTGCAATGATCAGTGAGGAGGACTTTTTTTTTAATCTGTAAATTAATAGTAATGCTAGCGTACGGATTTGCAAGAGAATAAGGACCCTTGACCTGGGTTTCGAGCTTGCGTATATTTTAGCCAATGTATCAACTAATACCTCATGTTTGATATTTTCCCATTATGTAGTTTTGCCCTGACACTGGGAAGCAAGGAGTGTCATTATTTTGTGTTAGACACTTGAAATGTGCTGGGCTACCTGCCCAATTGAATAGTAGAGGCGTTATCAATTGTAAGCCAGCTGTATCAACCGTAGGCCGGCATGGTGTGCCATACTTGATTGCATAACTTGCACACTTAATACAGTCTTTTGGAATTTCAACCCCCCCATGGATGGCATGTGTATGGGTGATCAGTATCTTTGCATATGTATAATCTCCCCAATGATGTATTTTTTGCTTACTTGTATGAACTGGCACTTATCCAATGTGCAGTTCTTTACTAGGCAGCTGGATGAGTGTGGGAGCAGCTGTCCATTAGTTATCTGCACTTGCAAATTTTTTTCTATGTACTATTGTGACTTATAATGCCCCCTACTGGGATTGGTTCATTGTCCAGTCATTGACCTGTAAGTATGGCCTTAATTTTGTGAATGGAGCATAGACCCACACACTTTCTGCCACTAAGGGTGACATGTATGTATTATTATTATTATGTTGGAAACCCATTTTTTTTTTTTTTGCGTACAGTAGCGTGGCATGCGCCTGAATCTATGAACCTGTTCTACTGCCGGTCACAGGTTTAGCGCTTTCTAGCTACAAAGAGACAATTCAGGCTCAGATAAACCACTTTTAAATTGGTCTAACTGTTCCAGCAGTAATGTGCCTGGATTTGCCGTACTGAAGCTATAAATGTGTAGCTTCGTACGGTTGCAGCACGCCCCCCGATCTCAGGCGCATTACAAAGTGCCACGGGAGCATTATAATGCGCCTAATATTGGAGTGCGCCTGGTTACAAATATAGCAAACAGGGCTGAAAAGATGCCAGACTTCTGGCGTAGTCCCATACATACGTGTTGCCCTAATGTCTATAGGGTCTCCCAAAAATAGAGAAAATGCATTTGGTTGCTTCCTTAGGCTCCATACAAATGATCAGAGATGCGGTATACATGTGGGGGTAATACTCTGTTCAAACTCTTCCTCACTGTGATCAAGGAGTAACAAGGAATGCGGGACTCAGAACTGATGTTCTAGCGACTATTAGGGGGCCCAGTGTTGGGGATCCCAGTGATCATACACTTGGGGCCTAATGTATGAAAAGTGTCTAAGTAGTATACCTTCTTTGTAGCCCATAGCAACCAATCAGAGCTCCCCTTTCATTTCATATAGTGCTCTGAAAAAATGACAGGGGCACTGTCAAGTCAAGGGAGGTGCAGTGGCCCTGACTGCCACCCAGCCCACTGTCCCAACCTACTTGGCGTGCAGCCCTAGGCGGCAGACCCCAACTGGACGACAGCCCCTACGCTGCTAAGTGCAGGGCCGTCAGGGAAAACTCAAGGTCAAACAGTCCGGGTCGGTAAACGTACGGGAACGTATATGCCAAGAAACGTAAGCCAAAAGAATAGTCAGAAACAAGTCGGGGTCCAGACACGGTCAAGAGCGCAGGACAAAATCAGAGGCAACAAGCGAGGTCAGGAAACAAGCCGGGGTCAGAAATCCAGGAGAACAACAACAAACAGGAAAGACAGGAAACAGCAAGGGAACACCTTTGACAGGCAAAGCCTGGAGGGAATGAGGAGGTTTAAGAGGTCTGCCCAGACACCGCTCCCGTAGCTGATTGGTGCGGCATCCGGGCCCTCCGATTGGTCCTGAGAGCTGTCACTCCTGGCTTAGGAGCAACTCTCCCAGGGTGTGGTCCCAGGCTAAACTTATTAACCCTCACAGGTCGTTGTGCTAAACAGGTGGGAGACTGCCCAGATGATCGTATCCTGACAGGCCCTCTAATTGGTTGCTATGGGCAACAAAGAAAGTCTTTGACCCAGATAGTTTTCATACATGTCCCCCTTTGGTGTTTTTTTTTTTGTGGAGTAACCCTTTTAAGTAGAGTGCTACTAACAAACCCTGGTCCCCATTGACCCAAAAACCCGCCCCAGTTTAGATGATCAGCCATTCATATAAATAACCCACTGCTGTGGTTTGGTTCCCTTGCTGCCAAAAAATTTTTTGTGGATGCGGGGGTTTAAAAAATGAACTTAAGGCAACAAAAAATTTAGGCAGGTTTAAAAGTTAAAAGAGTTGTCTTGATGAGACTCCCTTTTTAACTTAAATCTACAAATTAGTGCCCTGTGCCCTTAATGTTTGTCTGTTTTAGTAATTTACTTTAGTAAATAGTTTTAAAATCTTGTCAGTTGGCGGAATTTGGGGAATCCTGGAGCAGGGCAAGAGTGTTTTACGAACAGGCTTCAACGAAGAGAAAAACCCGTAATCTTTTGATGCCTCTCTCTAGTTTTGGGAAAAAAACCGGGTAAGCTCCTGGCCCATTGGCCAGGGGCTTGAGCCCTTGCAAACCATCATGGATTAAACAAGTCGGGATTTCAAACAGATGGCGGGGAAAATCACTCGATCTTAGAGAGTACTATTTGAATGTATCCCCCCGTCGAACCCGATGGGGGGGGTCGGAGGGACTGCGGGGGAAGCTATCCTTGCCAAAATTTCCCCAGGAAGAAAAAAATTTCCCCGGAGGCACCCTTTACCGAAGGATGTTGCCCTTACAATAGCAACTGCCCAACCAAAAAGCACCAGGCCAGAGGGTAGGGTCTGGTTCTAAAAAGTATCCCCCCGGGTCTCTCCCCCTTGGGTTGTCGCTGTTTTACTCTTTTCCTTTTCAGGGCGGGCAACCTCCTGTATGAATGGAGGCCCCCACATAGGGTGCTGCCTACCCGGGGAAGGACCCCAGGACCCTTGCTTTGCCCCATTCCCTCATTAAACGGGGATTTGAAATTATTCAAAATTTTTTGGGCCCGATCGGCTTGCCCCGTATTCCCAAATTAATTTTTCTACCCCCCAAGTGGGGATTTGAAAAGAAAGGTCGGCGGGCCCAAAATGCCCGCAAGGTTTTGATGGTGTTAGACGAGGCAAGTCAATCCCCAAAACCCAATCCCCACTTTTTTTAAATTTGATGCTAAAAAAAGCTTTTTTGATAATGTATGGGTTGGGTTAGATAAAGTTTTGATTGGGGATTGGGGGCCCCTTTCCGTCAATCATTCTCTCTACACTACCCCACGGAAGGTGGTTTTACCGGGCTTTCTGTCTGACTCCTTCCCTTGTGGGGGGCACTGGAGGGGTGCCCTCTTTCCCCTTGTGTTAACCCTGGCTTTAGAACCAATTCACGTATTTTAAAGTCGGTCGATTTTAAAAGGGTTTAAAAAATAGGTAACTCAATCTAAAGTTAGTTTTTTTTTGCGATGTCGTTTTTTTTTCTGTCCCTTAGTTAAGGATGCCCTTTAATTCGATGGTTGAAGTTTTTGGCCCAATGTTGGCTTTAAAGTAAACGTCCGAAATCCGAAATTTGTTATATCCCGCCGGAAGTCAAAGCCCTTCAGCCCTTTTTCCCTTGTTGGGTTGGGTACTAGGAAATCTTTAAATTTGGCTTAACTTTGGGGTTTCCCCAAGTCGTATATTTTGAATTTTTCCCCCCCGTTAACCCAAAAAGGTTTGGGGGGATGGCCGAGGGTGTCTTGCCGTTGCCCTGCTGGCCCGGGGCCACCTAATTAAAAGTCGTTCCCCAGGTTGTATACCATTACAAACTCCTTTTTACTCAGCAGTGTGTTTAAATAATTTAAAATTTAGCCTTCCAAAAATTTTATGGGAGGAAACGCCCCGCATACCCTTCAAAAAATTGGTTTCCCCCCCAAAGGATTGGGACCCTAAACCTCCCTAATATTAGAGTATACATTGGCGCTTTTTTCAAATTGGAAGGGAAAGGGGTTTGAAAAATACATCATTTTTCCTAAAAACGGCCCTAGAAACCGTTTGGTTTCCCCTTTTTTAAATGCTCTGTTCCACGCCCTACAAGATTCTCCCCGAAGCTAAAACAGGGGTGATATCAGGGGGTACCTCTTGCCCGGAAAAACGGCCGAAAATTGTTCGGCCTCCCCTTTAAGTTAGTAAATTCCTATCCGGGGGGGTACCCAGTTTGCTCCAGGCAAGAGAAAGGTACCTAGCCCGGGGGGAAGGGACTAGTAATATTTGAAACTCTTTAAAAAGAGGGGGGCAGCGACTGCATTCATTTGGAGGCTGCAAAATTTATTGGGCCTTGACAAGGAAAACCTTTTTGGTACAACAAATCATAGCTTTTTTTTAAAGGCTAAGGTCCTCTGTTTGGACCTTTTCAAGCCCCAACCAATTTTATAATTTGTGGGGCCGGGGCTTCTCACTCCCCGTCCCCGCTCTTGCAGGCCTGCGTAGGCCCCAAAGATGAAGTTATGGCGGAAAAATTTTTTTAGGGGTTGGGGGCGTGATTTCCCCGATATGGATATTGCAGGGGGTTTTTTGGGGCTGGCGAGAATTGGGGAAAAAGATAAAGTGAGGGTTGGAGGGACAATATTGAGTGGCCCCTCGAGCTATCTTCGGCTTTAAAAATCCCCCCCACCCGTCCTTTCAAGACGATTAACGACATGCCCAAAAAGCTCTGGCCCCTGACTAACCTAGTCAGGGTTTTGGGTTGTCCTGAGTCAGGAAACTTCTGGTCTAATCTTATTGTGAGTTTAATTCTAAAAAGGGACCCCGTTACCCTGGGCCCAAATGCTACTATTCCCCTAACCTTTCAATTAGCAGAAGGCTTCTCAAAGCAAAAAAAGTACTGCATGTCGCGTTATTGGCGGCCACGGTGCCTGTTGGGGGTCGTGGTGGAACTAGGACCCCCTCTAATAGGGTGATTCAAGTCTTAAACTTCAAATGAATATAGACAGGTAAAAGTGTTAGACAAAAAAGACACTCGGCGGGAAAATTTTTGGGGGTTGGCAAATATTTACGAGGGGTTTTCCTCGGTCTCTGGATCTCTTTTAAGCGCCCCTTTCCCGAATCCAAATGGTATTGGTAAAAAAAAACATGGCGGGGTCGCTGGGTAGACTACAAACAGGGGGGTAGTTCCCCGGGCAGTCTCGGTTGTTGGGATAGGTAGTAGGGGTAATAAAAAGGTTTATCTCTGACACATCAGGTAGGGATCGTTAAGTCCCGTTTGTTTTTAGCTATCTAATAATATACGTAAACCCGTTCACAATGTTTTCGTTTATGTATGTCCTTTTGCTGGTGAAAATTTGTCTCCCGTTGAGGGTAGCGATTTTTACTTACTCTCTTTAATTTTGAGGTTTTGTGGCCCAGGGTAACATAGTTGATCTGTATATGTGATCTTAAGGGCCCCTTGTTTAGTCAAACCTTTAAAAAGAGTATTTAATCTGTATTCTTTTTGTGGTAAACCATATGTTTAAAATTTGGAAAATCAATAAAAATTTTTTATAAAGTAAATAGCATCTTCCATTAGACCTCTATGTTATGAGGTTCTCCTGTTATTCTTCCTAGAATTTCATTGGGGAGGTGTCCTGCACAGTCTGACAATGTCCAATCAGCTATTGGCAGTGTGTGCAGGGAAACGCCCCGTTAACAAAAGGAAGGTTACCACCCAGCTGACAGATTCAGTAAAACATTTGTAGATGGAATAACAGAGGAACAGCACAACACAGAGTGATAAGAGAGGGCCAGGTTGTATTTCCAGGGGAAAACAAGGATTTAACAACAGAAATATCGGAGATGCCAAGAGTCCTTTTTTAATTTTTCTTAACAGTGGGGAGGATTTTTTTTACAGATGTGTTCTCCTTACATTTGAGTATATTTTAGAATTGGCAGCATTCTTGTTGCCCTTTTTCAAAGAAAAACAGCAAAACTCTAACATCAGCTATAAATAAAGTACAAAAGACCTAAAAACATTGTACGAGCAGATGGTTTCAAAGTTATTCAACTTGGCCATACTAGCAGTTATACTGCTTACAGTGCCTTGTGAAAGTATTCGGCCCCCTTGAACTTTTCAACCTTTTGCCACATTTCAGGCTTCAAACATAAAGATAAAAAATTTTTACATTTTTTATGAAGAATCCACAACAAGTGGGACACAATTCTGAAGTGAAACGAAATTTATTGGATATTTTAAAAGTTTTTAAGAAATAAAAAACTGAAAAGTGGGGCATGCAAAATTATTTGGCCCCCTTAAGTTAATACTTTGTAGCGCCACCTTTTGCTGCGATTACAGCTGCAAGTCGCTTGGGGTATGTCTCTATCAGTTTTGCACATCGAGAGACTGAAATTCTTGCCCATTCCTCCTTGGTGCACAGCTGGAGCTCAGTGAGGTTGGATGGAGAGCGTTTGTGCACAGCTGGGTCATGGGTTGGATGGGGCTTTGTGACGCTGGAGCTCGTGAGGTTGGATGGAAGGTTGGACAGCTGGAGCTCATGACTTGGATGGAGGTTGTGACAGTGGGCTCAGTGAGGTTGGATGGAGAGCGTTGTGACAGTGGAGCTGTGAGTGGATGGAGAGCGTTTGTGAGCAGCTGGAGCTCAGTGAGGTTGGATGGAGAGCGTTTGTGAGCAGCTGGAGCTCAGTGAGGTTGGATGGAGAGCGTTTGTGAACAGCTGGAGCTCAGTGAGGTTGGATGGAGAGCGTTTGTGAACAGCTGGAGCTCAGTGAGGTTGGATGGAGAGCGTTTGTGAGCAGCTGGAGCTCAGTGAGGTTGGATGGAGAGCGTTTGTGACAGCTGGAGCTCAGTGAGGTTGGATGGAGAGCGTTTGTGAACAGCTGGAGCTCAGTGAGGTTGGATGGAGAGCGTTTGTGACAGCTGGAGCCAGTTGAGGTTGGATGGAGGCGTCTTTGAGCAGCTGAGCTCAGTGAGTTGGATGAGAGCGTTGTGACGCTGGAGTCAGTGAGGTTGGAGGAAGCAGTTTCGTGAACAGCTGGAGTCAGTGATTGGATTTTTTTTTTTTTTTTTTTTTTTTTTTTTAGGTTTTTTTAAAAAAAAAATTTTTAAACCGGGGGTTTTTGTGAACCTTCCATTGTATATTTTGCTTTATGTTTGGGATCATTGTCTTTTTGGAAGAAAAATCTCCGTCCCAGTCTCAGGTCTTTTGCAGACTCCAACAGGTTTTCTTCCAGAATGGTCCTGGATTTTGCTCCATCTTCCCATCAATTTTAACCATCTTCCTGTCCCTGCTGAAGAAAGCCCAAACCATGATGCTGCCCCCACTATGTGTGACAGTGGGGATGGTGTGTCCAGAAGGATGAGCTGTGTTGCTTTTACACCAAACATATCGTTTTGCATTGTGGCCAAAAAGTTGGATTTTGGTTTCATCTGAGCAGAGCCCCTTCTTCCACATGTTTGGGTGTCTCCCAGGCGGCCCCTTCTTCCACATGTTTGGTGTCTCCCAGGCGGCTTGTGGCAAACTTTAAACAAGACTTTTTATGGATATCTTTGAGAAATGGCTTTCTGCCACTCTTCCATAAAGGCCAGATTTGTGCAGTGTACGACTGATTGTTGTCCTATGGACAGACTCTCCCACCTCAGCTGTAGATCTCTGCAGTTCATCCAGAGTGATCATGGGCCTCTTGGCTGCATCTCTGATCAGTCTTCTTCTTTGAGATGAAAGTTTAGAGGGACGGTCCGAGTCTTGGTAGATTTGCAGTGGTCTGATACTCCTTCCATTTCAATATGATCGCTTGCACAGTGCTCCTTGGGATGTTTAAAGTTTGGGAAATCTTTTTGTATCCAATTTCGGCTTTAAACTTCTCCACAACAGTATCATGGACCTGCTTGGTGTGTTCCTTGGTCTTCATGATGCTCTCTGTGCTTTAAACAGAGCCCTGAGACTATCACAGAGCAGGTGCATTTATACGGAGACTTGATTACACATAGGTGGATTATATTTATCATCATCAGTCATTTAGGACAACATTGGATCATTCAGAGATCCTCACTGAACTTCTGGAGTGAGTTTGCTTCACTGAAAGTAAAGGGGCTGAATAATATTGCACGCCCCACTTTTACTTTTTTGTTATTTTTTACAAACGTTTAAAATATCCAATAAATGTCGTTCCGCTTCACAAAGTATGTCCCACTTGTTGTTGATTCTTCACAAAAAATAAAAATTTTATATCTTTATGTTTGAAGCCTGAAATGTGGCAAAAGGTTGAAAAGTTCAAGGGGGAGAATACTTTCGCAAGGCACTGTACACTTTAAGAATTTTTAGTATGTTAATGTTACATGTGTGTATATCAACCCATAGAAATGCTATGATACAAAACTTTGTATTTCCCCAATCGGCAAGTTTACATGGCTGCTTTTACTATAGATACACAACAAATCTTCTGAGCAATTTTTAACCTCTGTAAAAGGGAAGAACTATCTATCCCTGCCTGTAATAAATAAAGTGTTAAAATAATTGTAAAGCTGTCACTCTGGGACAGTATTTGCTTTTAGATTTATTTTGTGCAGGAAATGTGTTGAGCTTCCCTCCGAACTGTTTATTATACCTTCCTAACATACTAATGCCTTAGCTGGGGTGTGAGTTCTCTGTCCTCATTGATTTGTGTCTTTTCTTCTATTGTCTTCGGCAATCTCAGAGGGCCAGCTTCTTTACTGTGGTTGTCCTATTATCTCTTTACACCGAGTATGTTTGTATTGTCTGTTTACTACATGGTACCATAGGTTAGAAAAACCCCTTCTGTGTACGAAAACAATGGATGTTATATCTGTGTATCTATCAGTCTACAACACATTTAGGTGTCTTTGTGGTCATAAAACTGACAAACTATTTGTTGGGCACCGCTAAATCTCAGCGAGCAGAAAATGCAGGATATTCTAGACAATGTCTCATATGAGTCATCAGCTAAGGAGCAAAACCAACAAAAAAATTCCCAAAATATCATACACTGTTTTTTCGCACTACAAAATGCCCCTTATTTCCCCTAAACATGGGGCTAAAAGTTTACTGCATCTTGCATCTTATAAACTACTGTACTTTCCTCTCGGCACAGTGGTAAGATAGCTAATGATAGCAAGTGCTTGCATTGTACGGACAGAAGCTGTGCCCACATTATATGCAGCAGTAGCTAGTTCTGATCGTGGCCATTTAACCCCATAAATGCCATGGCATGGAACTTTATGTGTGTCCAAATGTCATATGTTTTTCTCAAGGGATCTTTGAAAAACAAAATTATGCTAGGTTGCACCTTATATTTTCAATTGAATGACAGACACCATGACAGAATTCCACGGACCTCATTATAGCCATTTAGGTCTATCGGATACCGTTGGTCCGTCTTTTAACAAATCTGGCACCGCCGTTAGTTTCATTTTTCTGTTCCTATGATGGAAAAAAGTGTGAACTGGGGCTCAGTAAATAATATTTCAAGTCAAGAGAGTTAAAAGTTTGAGGGGTTTTCTGTGTAGTTTTTTTTACCTTTATTTTTTTGTTTAAATATATTTTCAACTTATTTTTTTGTCTATTCCCTATTACAGAAATAGACTATAAAATCTTGATTACATTTATAATACAATATACATTACTGTTATGCTATGTATTATAACTGTGATAGGCAGCCTGTTAGCCTTGCAGGTTCCTGTACTTTCTCATTATTTGATTTCTGGCTGACATGGTAACCTAGTCAAATAACGATAGCAATGCTCACCCTTTTAGGATCTCTTGCATCTGAAAAGGCTCCTGGTTTTCAGGCTAACACCCTGCATGGAACACCGTTGGCTTGTCCAGTTTAATAAAGATCCTCGTCACTGAAAAAGTGCTCAATATCCATCAGGGTAATTGCCTTACACATTATTATTATCCAATCATATCAACAGAGAAGAAAACTGAATCTAGCGTCGGCTGACGAGTTTTTCGGCTCAGCAGAGTCCTCGTTCACAACCCGTGGACTATGAACAAGGACTCTGCTGAGCCCGAAACACATCAGCTGATGCTAGATTCACATTTAGGCCCTGTTCACACGACAGATTTGGCCGTGGTTATGACCGCGGGTTCCGACGCGGTTTCCGCGACCAAATCCCGCCCAGTTTATTAACATGGTTTCCTATGGGAAACCGCGTTAATATTTACACGCCGCGGGTTTGGCCGCGGCCTGCCGCGCGTGTTGCCGCAGGTGTTGACGTGGGCGTTGTCGCGGTTGGTGCGCGGCTGGGCTGCAGCTGGCAGAGCAGTTTTCCCACTTCCTACTAACTTGCATGGAGGACTACCATCGCCGCATGCCGTGCCGCAAACCCACGTTGGTAGACGCGAGGGTAGGACGAGGTTTGGCCGCGGAAACCGCGGCGAAAGCCGTGGCCGAACCCGCGGCCGAACCTGTCGTGTGAACATGCCCTTATTCTCTGTTTATAAGATTGGTTAATAATAAAGTGTAAAGCAATTACCCTTCTGGATACTGAGCACTTTTTCAGTGAAGAGGATCTTGACATGATAACCATCGACACCCTGGAATCACATTGCGGGGGTGCCGATTCATGTTAGTGGGAGTCCCCTCTTTATTTACTGAGCCCCAGTTCACACTTTTTTTCCGTCATAGGAACAGAAAAATGAAGCTAACGGCGGTGCCAGATTTGTTAAAAGACAGACCAAAGGTATCCGATTGACCTAAATGGCTATAATGACGTCCGTGGAATTCTGTCATGGTGTCTGTCACTCAATTGAAGGAACAGAACAGAGGGTGAGAGGTATGAAATTTGGTGCTGACACGCAAGTTCTAAATCAATATAGAGGAGTATACGACAGTATATATGAAAGAGTGTTATGTGTAAAATATTGGTGCATAGAGTGTTATATGGAAAACTTTGTCTCAGCAATGGTATGGATTTGTGTGGCAGTTTCACAACAAATTTTGGCACATTTTTGGTGCATTTGGTGTTGTGTCTAACGCAGACTGCGCCAAGTTTTAGCATACGACTATTCATGCATCTGTCCGACAGTGCTACAACAGTTCTTGGCTCAAAGCAAGCCAGAAAACTGGTGCAGCCATGTTCATACATGTCACCGTGAATGTTTTTTTCATAATTTTTGACAGAGGCTCCTAACAAAATCTCCAATACAGATGTGAACCGGGACTTATACTATTAAATGTTTAAGCATACCATGTAGTTTAAGTTTTTTTTTAAAATTATTTTCTTACTCCTTAAACTTGCATCTTATGGTCTGAAAATATGATACATAACCAATCAATCTAGTATTGACACATTAACAAAACATGCTTACAATTTGTTAAGAACAGAAAAACACATTCATAACCTGCCCATGCGGTCAGAAAACTATGACCAATGAGAATCTGCAAAAGACTTCTGTTACTCTTTCCCCTTGTTAATTTTTTTTCAGGAATTAAAGGCGTTGTCTGGTCATGCAGTTTCACAGCCACAGCCAGCTTCAGAATCACACATGCTGTTCAGACTATGGGCGGGTCTATAGCAGTTATTGACACATCTGCTGTTCCTAACTATTCCTTTTACACTGATAACAAGTGCAAGAGATTTATACAATATATTACACCAGGTTGCATAGCTCTAAAAGGTGTTAACTTAGCTAAATGAGAGGCTTTCAAAGTTCCATTGCTAGAGATAAGACTCTGCAAGAGGTGACTCATCATGGTCAGAGTGAGTGACTGACGGCAGCTTAGAGCAATGAGAGATAAGAGAGCAGTGGAGGAGAGAGATGCTTGTAACCAGAAACACAGCACAGGATTTAATTCAGTTTTTCAGCGGGTTCAGTATTTTGAATCCGCTAAAAATCCAATGCACCCAGCACTGTGGAGCCCTCAATAGAAAACTGTGCTATAGTCTACACAGCATGGATATTTTACTGAGGTTCTCCTAAACCAAAAACCATCCGGCGGAATATAGAACATGTTGTATATTCTGCTGGACCGACGTCAGATTCCCGCAATATACTGGGCTGAGGCGCGATCCAGCAATTTGAAAGTGACATCCGATGTTTTTAGGCAGCCTTTTCAAATTGCTGTGTAAATATAGCTTAGGAGTTAGGATTTACTCTGCTTTTTACAAAGAAATCCTGCTCCAAATCACATAAACCTACAGATGCAGCAAACTTTACAGGTGTCTTACACATCTTCTTATAAGTTGCACACCATCTCCCACTGTTTTAAAATAAACAATGAATTGGATCCCTGTCAGTTGCTCAGTAGTGATTTCTCGTTCATGGCTGGAACAATGACGACCAGAAAGTTAAGTCACATTCTTTTTTTATTTTATTTTATAGGAAAGGGAAAAAATCTAAATTGCCTTAAAGGATGCAAAAACCCTTTAAATTTGTACTTTGGGATATTGGGGCCGTTACCGGCATAGGACAAATACCGCCCCCCCGGGCCGGGGGCGGGGGGGGGGGGGGGGGGGCGGCTTTTTCTCCCGATGAAAAGAAAACCCCTCCCCCCCCCATTGAAGTACACCCCCGGGCCACTTTATTAGGTACACCCCCCAAACTGCTCTTTAACACTTAATTTCAAAACAGCCAATACAGGGCGGCAACTCTTCTTTTGGGCATGTAACAGGGTCAAAAACTCCCCCTGAGTTAAAACCGAGCACCCGTAGGGGGAAGAAATGTTGAGTGCCTTGAACTGGCGGTTTTGTTGGGCCAGAAGGGCGGGTTTGATATTTCAAAAATGCTGATCCCCTGTGATTTTCACCAAAAAATCTCTGGGGTTTACGGATGGTCCGAAAAGAAAAAAATCCAGTGAGCACAGTCGTGTGGGGGGAAAAAGTTTTGTTGATGCAGGGGAAAAGAGAATGGCAACGGGTTCGAGGATAAAAAAGGCAACAGTGACTCAAATACCCCCTTCAACCAAGGTGGCAGAAGAGATCTCTGAAGACAGTACGGCGACTTTGGGGCAGATGGGCTACAGCGCAAAACCACCCCGGGTGCCACTCCTTTCCTAAGAAAGGAAACTGAGGCCCAATTTCCCCAAAGCTCATCGAAATTGGGACAGTAGAAGATTGGAAAAACGTTCCTTCTGATGAGTCTCGATTTCTCTGCAAATTTCGGATTGGGGTCAAATTTGGCGCAACAACATAAAGCAGGACCCACCTGCCTTGTATCAACGGTTCACTGGTGTGGGGTGTCTTGGTTTTGGGGAATATTTTCTTGGCACTCTTTGGGGCCCCCTTTGGGACCAATTTACATCGTTGAACCCTTGTGGAATCTTGCCACAAAAATTGAGGCTTCTGAAGGCAAAAGGGGGTCCAAACCCCTTCTAGAAGGTACCTAATAAATGGCCGTGAGTGTATATTCTGTCCGAAAACCGGGAAAAAGATGGTGCTTCACAATTTTTGTGCCAGACCGCCCGGGAAAACCCCCAACGGAAAACCTGCAGTGGGGACTGCTGCCAGGTTTTTTTATAGAGCAAAATTGGTTTTATTTTTGCGGTTTTTCACGGTCAGAAAAACCACAAACCGGCTGAAAAACCGGCCGAAAACCCGTGCCCTTACCATCCGGTGTTTTCACTAACTGGCCTGAGTCAAGAACAGAATGCTGACCATGCATTTGTATCTCTTTTCTACTGTATGGGTGTTCCCCAGCCAAGTATATAGAGGTGAGCACAAAGCTCAGGAACTCACATAGAATGAACGGAGAGAGCCATGCATTGCAGCCAGCTATTCATTCCCTGTAGCTAGCACAAACTCAGGCTGGCCAGTGAGAACTCCAGATGGAAGTACCCCTTTCTCAGCACATCATGGTCTGTAATGCTTTTAAGGGAACCTGTCACGTAGGTTATGCCCCCCTTGCTGAGGAGGGCACAAGCTAGTGTCAGACCTGCTGTTCCCAGCGCTTTTCCCTTATTCTGTAAGTGCGTAGTTTTAGAGCATTTACCCTCAAATCCCATTCATGGAGTTTTTTTGCTCCGCCCACCAAAGGCTAGCCCCACCCACTGACAGTTATTCACATGTTTCTACCGATTTAAAGTAATAGGTTTGTCAGTTGAGGTGGGCAGGGCTAGCCTCAGGTGGGCGGGGTTTGAAAAAAACTGACACTCTGAATGACTCTTCGAATGACTCTTCTGGCTGAAAACTGCAGATTTGAGCATTAAATACACGAAAACTCCAGCATCTTACAGATATAGCATCTTACAGAATAAGGGACACAGCGCTGGAAACAGCAGTCTGACACTACCTTGTTCTGTCCTCAGCCAGGGGGGCAAAAACTATGTGACAGGTTCTCTTTAAGTCTGTAACTATATCAAGGAGGTCAGCTTCTGTCCTTCATATCCTGCTCTCAGATGGGGCAGCAAAAACTAGATTCTTTTTAAATCTTGATGTCTAAGGCCCTGTTAACACGACGGATTTGAAAGAGGTTATGGCCGCGCGTTCCGGCGCTGTTTCCGCGGCCAAAACCACGTCCAAATCGCGCCCACTTTATTAACATGGTTTCCTACGGGAAACCGCGGTAACATTCTCACGCCGCGGGTTTGGCAATTCTTGACAGGGAGTCCTCAGCGCGGCGGCCGCACGGTGTCGCTGCGGGTGTCAACGCAGGCCCCAAACCACGCCCCACTTGTGCCGCGACCACGTCCAGCGCCCGCGCAAGTTTGCGGCGAGGTTAGGACGAGGTTTGGCCACGGGAACTGCGGCAAAAGCCGCGGCCGGACCCGCGGTCAAATCCGTCGTGTTAACATGCCTTAAGACCTCTTTGACTGACTGCACCTGCCATTGCCTGACATCACCACTTGGAGCCGTTCACAATGATACATGTCCACTGCTGCCACTACCACAGCAGATGGATGTAAGCAGAAGACTAGGGAGACATCGATGGAACGGTGGTGAGTGGGAAGGTGATTATAGATTTTGTAAAATTTTATTACAGCTGCACCAGCTCTAATTATTAAAAAATAAAGAAAAAACCTTGTATAATATGGCAAAGAGACCACCTCTAGAGATGATGTTGGGGCTTACTGCATAACTTCTTTTATTGGTATCAATGTATGAATAGTATACAACAAGAGCTCCCTCTAATGGTTGCCACAGTTTCATCTTTTCCAACAATTTGGGAACAAACCTCCGACCTATATTAAAAGTTTATATAGAATTAATCCAAGCAGAAATCTTTACCCTTTTAGATTAAAAAAATGCAAAATATTTTCAAATGTAAACTTTAAATTAAACTAGTCATATTTGTTTTACATATGTTCAACGTATCCGAAGAAAACAAACGCACTTTCAAAAAGACCCGCAGAAGGCCTCCTCCCGTTATGCTGTGAATCGAGGCAATGTCTTTTGAAATGTAAAGTGTGGCTATTAATAACACAGCTCAGTGTTGCGTTGATGACTTTCAAAGTCCTCTACATGGCAGAATAACTGATGATCATAGGGTTCCATCACTGCTTTAAATTTTTAAAGCACCCAGATAGAAATTCAATATGACCTTATTATAATACACTTCATTATTCACGTATACGGTCGGGTATTAGGGTCTGCACTGTCAATTTAAATTTATGAAGGCTTCATGAGTTCAGTTATCATTATTCCTTACTGTAATTTGGACCTTACCTTCCATGATAGCTGGTGGTGACAGAGGGCAATTGCTCCCATGGCTGGAATGAATGTAATGACTTGGCAGTTTTTTTTTTCTTACTTAGGTGAGTGCTACAGAGCTAGTGTTCAAGTATTACCCTCTGGGAATGCAGAACAGAATATCTACAGAGAGCATCAGTTTCCGTCTTTGTATATGTATATTTGTAGTAAAGCAGTACACCCCATCTAGTGGCTTCAGAGACACTTATGACTTTTGGGCCCGCTGCACATGGCTCTCCAGCTATTGGTAGCTCTACAAACTTTTATGTAATAGCATCACCAGGAAAGTCATAACGTTATCAGGGCTTTATATTAGGGTTAAAACCATTGTACCTGCTGGACATGTTTGGATATTCCACTCTTTAAATTGGTATATCCCTACATAGCCCAACCATGTCAACACTGATTGTACAATGTCAGAGTATGAGGGGGAGGCACCCACAACCGGTAATGCCCAGCTGACGATTTGTTCATAAACGTCTTGAAGGAACGACAGTGCAACATAGATAACTAAATCGAAATACTCCAGCATCGATAGATTATGAGGAATGCAAGCTCTCAACAGAGCCTCAACTTTAAAGAATGCTGTAATTGATTAAGGGGCTAGGAACTCCTTCTAACCATGGACCTTCAGGTACTGGCCTAATGCCTAAATGACCAATTGTCCTTACAAAACCAATACACAATAATAGCAAAGAAAAAGTCACGTTAAGGGTCATTTGCAATGACAAAACAAATGGAAAGGTACATATCCACCTCCCAACCTAATGAATAGTTCTTCATTACTCAATGTCTACTTCTAACAAATCGATAGTAAATAACTGACCCCAGTGATAAAGATTCACAAATACTCAATCTCCTTAATGGCTAAGACCACATTTAAGTCAAACTCATATGCTGATCTAAGGGCTTTTGCTTTTCTGTTTTGCAATTCCATACGTAGTATATGTAAACAGTGGATTAAAATTGTAAAAAGTAAAAGTGAATGGATAATCATTAACAGACTTCTCTATCAGACAATAAAATTGTACAGACATTATATATCCTTCCCAGAAGCCACGTTCTGAAAGAAACAGATAGACAGAGGTCGGTTTAATCACTGAGGAGAGAAGATCTATTTTATATGCTCATTGGCATACATGAAACGCTCTATTGTGGCGCCTTACAATTTACTTCTGGGAGTTCAGATCTGGATACTTTTAGGCTAGGTTCACACGGTGTATTTGCAGGACGTAATTACGCCACGCAATTACGGAGCGGGGGGCCAGCACCTCGCCGGCCCATAGACTTGCATTACCAGCGGCGCGTATACGCCGCTGGTAATTCACATGTCAATTATCTCCCCATTCGGCGAGCAGGGAGAGGAGACGTAATCCATAGTTCTCTATGAGAACTGTGGATTACCGTAATGACTGGGACGTATTCCAGCCGTAATTTGCGCACTCCGGCGCGTAATTACGGACTGAAATACGTCCAAATATAAGCCGTGTGAACATAGCCTTAGAGTGATTCAATATGATGACATTATAAGATCAGCCCTAAATGTCACATTCTCTGTTTTCTTTTAAGGATTTCCTTATCTTCTCTTATTTAAGACCACAATCCTGTTAGAAAACCAATTTTGACTTCCATTCTAGGTGGTCACCTCTACAAAATGTTACTGCAGTCCTATAATGCATTACGAAAGTATTTCCCCTCCCAAATACATATCAGAAGAAATTTTTTTCAGTTTATTTTATTTTTCAACAAATATCATTGTAAATATAAACTTAATTGGACATCTTATCTGATCTACTAGTAACATGTTATCAAGCAGGAAGAGCTGAGCAGATTGATATATAGTATTTTTAGGGAAAGGTTCAGTAGAATTTGTAAATTACTCATTTAAATCATGCATTCAGTATAGCAGATATTAGTTAATCTGTGTGTGTCTAAAGTTAATTCTGCAGCCTGAGGTCGGGCCATGCCCCCTGTGCTGTGCTTGGATTTTCTGTGCTCTTTGTGCTCACTTCCCCCTGAGCTGTGTGAAACAGCTTGCCAATGCTTGTCTCTGCTTCTCTCTCAGTGATAGCTCTGATGCAAAGGATCTGGGCAATTACTGAGTCTCTTTAACTGTCAGATTTACTCCCCCCACCCATATAATACACCCTTATACACTCTTCTCCCCCCACCCATATAACACCCTCTTATACATTCTGCTCTCCTACCCATATAACACAACCTTATACACTCTGCTCCCCCACCCATATAACACACCAGTATACACTCTTCGCCCCCACACATATAACACGCCCTTATACACTCTGCTCTCCAACCCATATAACACACCCTTATACACTCTGCTCCCCCACCCATATAACACAGCATTATACACTCTGCTCCCCCACCCATATAACACAGCCTTATACACTCTGCACCCCCACCCATATAACACCCACTTATATACTCTTCCCCCCACCCATATAATACAACCTTATACACTCTGCTTCTCCCACCCATATAACACACCCGTATACACTCTGCTCCCCTCGCCCATATAACACAACCTTATACACTCTGCTCCCCTCACCCATATAACACAAAATTATACAATCTGCTCCTCCCACCCATATAACACACCTTTATACATATATAACACAGCCTTATACACTCTGCTTCTCCCACCCATATAACATACCCTTATACACTCTACTCCCCCACCCATATAACGCACCCTTATACACTCTGCTCCCCCTCTTTTTTTCAGACAGGAGGCCACGAATGCAGGTGTTCTGGTTACAAAGATTGCTTATGGAGCTCTCCAGGCATAATAACTGACCACTGTAGGAGATCTGGAGAGCTGTGATATCCACTTCCTTCCACTGCTCACACAGAATGAAGAGGACTTGGGAGGGAACAGGAACAGGGAGGGAGTGTGATGAGGTCACCACTCATCAGTGATAGTTTAACCACTCCACCTGGGAGGAGAGGCCCATCCCTGGATTTGAAAATCTAAGCTAGTGAAAAAGCTCAGATGAATGCAAAAACCCGTAGTGAGAAAACCGCTTTAAGCGAACACCATACATGTCCAATTGAATCTTTCAAAACTAAACTACTGTATATATGTCATTTTAGCTGTTTTATTTCTTGCTCTTCCACTACCTTGTATCTTATATGAAATACCCAAATATCTTGTTTTTCTTCTGTTGTAATCATTACAGCGATTGCGTCTTGAAAATCCTCATGTATAAAGCAATTGTCTGAGTGTCTATGTGGTCTTGATTAGTAATCCTATAATCAGCTGGTATATGTATTTCTTCCTTTGTAAATCAATATCTGTTGCTATAGCAACTTCTGCTGTTTTCAATGAATGGATGACAGTGGAGATTTTAATTTCCCTGGAGGAGTGGTGTAATCAATTGCCATTTCTTTAATGCAAGTATGAACTATGACAAAAGTTATGCAAATAAAATTAAACTCTACTACCGTAATAATTTAGTCAGACTTAAAGAAGACCTGTGACATTTCCTGACATGTCTGTTTTAGTAAATCATTGTGTTCCCCGTGATATAATAACTCTGTGTTGTGCTGCTCCTCTGTTATCCCATCTAGAAATGTATTACTGAATCTGTCAGATAGGCGTTACCATTTCCATTTTCAACGTCTCTGTGAGCCCTGGTTGGACAATGCCAGACTGTATAGGGACACATCCCAGATTCAGTAATACATTTCTAGAAGGAATAACAACACAGAGTTATAAGAGAAAAGGCTCCAGAATTGTTATATCCCAAGGAACACAAGGATTTATTGACAGACATGTCAGGAATATCCACAGGTTCTCATTAAGGCACCTGTTGGACCAATTACAGTCACATACATTTATACGGTGTCCTGGAAATGATTGATATCATTGACATTAGCACTGGTGAAATGGGTAGACACAGTTGGTAGCTGTTAACCCCTTAACAACCGCACACCGTCTTTTGACGTCGGCTGGTGCAGGTCGGTCGCCTGCAGCGACGTCTTTTGGCGTCGCTGTAGACTTCGGGGTTTGCGGCGCCCGGCGCCGCAGCTGTGCTGGGATCGGGGCTGTACTACACAGCCCCGATCCCAGAGCATCTCCTGCGAGCATCGGGGAGCGGAGGAAACCTTCCCAACCCGATGCTTTAACCCTTTGAGTGCGGCGGTGCGTTACCGCAGCGCAATTAAAGGGTTCCCCTGCTCTGTCGGGTGATCGGAACACCCGGTCACCCGACAGAGCTCAGGTAACGGCTGCACAGTCAGCTCTGGGGACCTAGAGTGGCCCCAGAGCTGTCTGTGTATGAAGCCAGTGACTAGAACACACTGTGTGCTGTCCTGATCACTGCCTGTGTCAGACTGACACAGATTATTATTATTATTATTTATTTTAGAGCGCCATTGATTCCAGGGCGCTGTACATTAAAGAGGGTTACAAACATAACATAAGTCGAACAAGTTCAATGCTGACAGTATGTGACAATCGACTGGCACAGAGGGAAAGAGAACCCTGCCCGCGAAGGCTTACAATCTACAAGGAAGGGGGAAAGAGACAGAAGGTGGGGGCAGACATGTTTGTTGAGGGTGTAGTGACAGAAGGGGTACTATAGCTTATAGGCTATCCTGAAAAGATGGGTTTTCAGGTTGCTTTTGAAGCTGGTAATATAGGGTATTAGCATATATGAATAGGCTAAAAACATTACTAAGTGTTAAAAAAAAATGTAACACAGTTCTGCCTTCATGGGATTAAAAAAAAAGTAAAAAAAACCCATAAAAAGTGTAAAAAAATGAATAAAAAAATAAATAATGGAATAAAATAAATATTTAATAAAAAAAAATTGTGCATATATTACACACACAAAAAAAACCTACACATATTAGGTATCCACACGACTGTAATAACCTGTAGAATTAATCAAACAAGTTATTAAGTGTGAAATGTGAATAGTGCAAAAAAAAAATGTAAAAAAAAACAAAAACAAAAAAAATTCTACAATTATTTATAAGTGAACTTAAACTATTCCCCCATAAAGTACAACTTGTCTCTACTAAAACGAGGCCTCATACAACTGCTTCATTGAAAAAATAAAAAAGTTAAAACTGTTGAAACGCAAGGAGGCAAAAACTAAAAAAAATGTTCAGGTCATTAACTACTTTTCAGGCCTGGGGCATAAGGGGTTAAGGGCACCACCAAAGCGACAGGCGCAGCAGTACAATTATTTAAAAAAATACTTTTTTTTTTAAACCTGATTGCCATTAATGGGGTGTTCTCACCATGCTGTTTCACAAAGCCTGCTCTTCACAGCCAGTTTCAGGCTCCAACTTAATGATTAGACTGTGGGTGGTTATACAGTAGTGACTGACATATCAGCTCTGTTATTCCTTGCTGAACCTGTTACAGTGACGTTAGTGCAACAGGTTTGAAAACCGTAGTGCACAAGGCTAGATGGCTCTAAAGGGTTAAAGCTTGTTAGGAATATACAGTTGAAACCAGAATTTTACATACACTATATTAAAAGACACATCTGCATGTTTTTCTGACTATCTGAATTTTAAGGAATTTTTATTACTTTCTGCAAAGTCAAAATTTTACATATATTTCATTAGTATTTGGAAGTGCTGCACTTAAAGGGATTGTCTCGCTACAAGGATTGCTTTTTATGTTAAAGATCTTGCAAAAACAAGTCACTTTGTAATATGTGTCCATTAACAGTGTCCTACCTATTCCTATATATCCCCTCTTGTATGGGCTGCATCAGCTCCTCAGGTCGCTATAGCTATAGACCTGTTCAATCTCTCATGATAGGCTGCCAGCACTGGTTGCTATACAGACCTGGGGTCCTCAGCAGTTCGTCATAGCAGGCAAGTAGAAGCCAGTAAAGCTAGTAAACCCGCCCATTAATTCAAAAACAGGACTGATGTAAGATGAATTGATGTAGTGAGACTACCCTTTTAAACTATATGGCTTCTTCCTGATAGAGAGGTCTTTCAGCCTATGTTGATACAGTACTCATTTCACTGTGGATAATGACACAATCTTCCCCGCTTCCGCCAGCATCTTCACAAGGTCTATTGCTTGTGTTCTTGGGTTGATATGCACATGTCAGTCCAAAGCACGTTCATCTCTGAGACACAGAACCTGTCTTCATTCTGAGTGGTATGATGGCTGGACATTCCCATCTTGTTAGTACTTGGGTATAATTGTTTGTACAGATGAACGAGGTACCTTCAGGTATCTGGAAATTGCACCCAAGGATGAATCACATTTGTGAAAGACCACAATTCTCTTCTTGATATCTTGGCTGATTTCTTTAGACTTTCTTATGGTATACACAGAAGCAGTGTGTTTCTGTTGTGAATTAAAATACATCCACAGTTGTGTCTCTAATTAACTCAGATGTTGCCAATCAGAAGCTTCCAAAGACATGACATCATCATATGGGCTGTCCAAAATTATTTAAAGGCATAGTAATCCTAGTGTATAGAAACTTTTGATTTTGCAGAAAGTAATAAAAATGCCTTAAAAATGATCTCATTATTCTGGCATTTGGCAAATATAAATAATGTTGGTTCCTAATTGCCCTAAAACAGGAAAGGTTTATTCTGATCTCGTGTCAGATAGTGAGAAAAACAGGCAGATGTGACTTTTTATGTAGTGTATGGAAACTTCTGGTTTCAACTGTAGATAAACAAGCTCCTGTGTTGGAAATAATGCTCAGCATGGAGTGAGTCATCATGGTCAGACAGGGTTGCTGCAGCAATAAAAGCAAACAGAGGTGGTCGTTACCCTAGGAAAGCTTGAGTACACAAGCAAGAGAAAAAATATCCTATATCTCCTAAACCAAGCAACATCAGAACAGCAATGCATTTGGTAATTGTCTTTGTGTACTTTTACCTTTATT
Source organism: Phyllomedusa bahiana (assembly GCA_025379985.1). Lineage (NCBI taxonomy): Eukaryota > Metazoa > Chordata > Amphibia > Anura > Hylidae > Phyllomedusa > Phyllomedusa bahiana. The sequence continues at coordinate 51,779 of JAODAL010003975.1, forward strand.
TAAAGTTAATCATTGTGGTGAGAAAACCCCTTTAATATAAAACAACTCAAACACTTCCAGTGCCAGTAACAGCTGCTTAGGTGCATTTGCTTTATGACTCCTCAGATCTGTCTCCTGCTGATTGTGGTTTATATATTACAGTACAAGCAGTTTGTATTTTTTTGTACTGTGTTATTATTTAACAGGATTGTTCATGATTAGAAATACATGGCTCCTTTCTGCCAGAAACAGCATCACAACTGTCATTGAGTTGTATTTGTAGCTCAGTTAAATCAATCGATTAGCAATTCAATAATTCATGGTATCGGTGTTTCAGTTTTTCATCTATGCCTTCCAAGTGCCTTATTTTTTTATACTTTTAAAAACTTTTATTTTATTTGGCAATTTTAGTCTACTTAGGGAACTTGATTATGCAATTGCTCGATCGTTTCTACGATATACTGCAGTACTTATGAACTGCAGTAAATGGTCATATAAATAATCTCCTGCTAAAGTGATCTAAAAGTTTCAACTTTTTATGTAGAAAATACAATATTCTGCTACATTTTGATTGGAGAATATGAAGAGTATTGTGATGGCCAATTCTTGGTATACTCCAAGGCTCTAGTAGATGAAGCAATCACTTCGATACAGTTCAACCATGGACGTAACTTAAAGCAATGCAAAACCTGAAAAAAGGGCTCCCGCCTACCATATGCCATTGATAATATTGGTATAGTCGTATGTGACTGAGGGTCCTTTGGGCCCCCTCAAGCTCTTGGGCCCAGTAGCGACTGCTACCTCTGCGCCCCCTATCACTCCGCCCCTGAGTTCAACTGAAACTATGCTATAGGGGCTCCCTATAAATGTATATCTTTGCATTGAAGTCATCTGAGAACATTAGGCCGGGGTGGACGTCCAAAGAAAAGAAGGGATTTCCAGCATCAGTATGAACTTTAATTTAATCGATTAAACAGCTTTCCATGATTAGACCGAAACCACCTCACTGATGGCCTTTTGAGTCTTTGGTTAAGAGTTGATGACCCAAAACGCGGCAGGGAGGATTAGAAGGAAGAGTCAAGACTTTATTAATGGATTGCAACGAAAGGCTGTGATATTATTAGTTACATTTGTTTCTCCGGGGGACAATGATGGCAAAATATGGAGGTAACTTCTGGCCGATGTAAGGCCACTATGAAAATAAATGAACCTTCAAGCTATTTTATTAGCAATTAAACTGCTGAGAGGTACAATAAAGTTAAGCCACCATTTCAGAGACAAAGCTTTGTTTTATATCACTTGGTATTAGATACATAGCAGGGCATTTCTGCAAAAAAAACCCTGCATAAAATGCACCAAAAAAATGCTCCATGTGAAAGCACCCTAAGGTATGCATTTTTTAAAATAAATAAGTTGCACCCGTGTCTGTATGTGTCTACCCAAACCAATAAATCTGTCGGGCCATGGAAGGCCTCACCTCCAACTAAGCTTCACCTGTCACTCAAAAATAACAAGTGGGCTAAACATTTTGTGTAACATTTGTGAGTTCTGTACACTAGAAAGCTGGAGTAAAATGATTGTTGACTTTACCCCAAAGTTGGTAAATTTCTACAGGCTTCACACTATGCCACTGAATCACCTAAGACTGGATAGTGAATAAAGTGCTGAGCTCCAAATGCTCTACCACTGTGTTACTAGGAGGCAGACACAGCTTATACCACTTTGTCACTGGTTTTAACACTATGGTTTTAACACAGATTAACTATGGCAAATGTTTCAGAATTGTAGCACAATTTGTGCCAAAAAAAGTTGCACATTCCTAATTCTTATAATTTTTTGCATTTTTGGACTGTTTTGCACCACATTAGTGTCGACTCTTCCCTTAATGATTGTGCATTTCAAACCTAAAGCTCTCTTTTCCCTCCCTGAACTCATTTATATGATCATTACGTGAAAAATGTACAGGAAGTTATAGATAGTTCAGGATTAGTTAATATGTCCCTACTGAAATATGTCCCTACATGTATGAAAACTAAGACTTTCCTTGTTGCCCATAGCAACCGGAGCGCCCCTTTTATTTTTTTTTCGAGCACTATAGTAAATTAAATGGGTCACCATTATAAGGCACAGTGTAATCCACTGGGACTGGTGGGCACATCATATGCTTCTTCATAATAACAAGGCTAATATCACGTCTTCAATTTTTAATAGTTTGTACCGTAGACTTGATCATCAACAGATCCCAGTGAATTCATATGGATCCCATTGAACTATAATGGGGTCCTTCAGCTGTATGTCAGGTTTTTGGTATTCCAGACTGCAAAATATCTCTGTAGACCAAAAATTTCTTACCATCAAAAGCACCAGATTTTCAAAAGAATGCAAAGTGTCAAAAATAAATGAGAAAAATATTTGAGAAAGTGATGAAGCTACTATTGATTTATTAATTCCTTAACAGTTAACTACTTTTTTAATAACTTACATTTTTCTATCCCACTTCCCATATTCATAGTAAATCATGCACATTTTTGCTATTTATACACCTAATTAAATTACATTTGGCAAGGGATTCTCCCTAATTTTCTGTATACTGCAAAATGTTTTCCTCCCAGCTAAATCTAATACAGCTTTCAAATATGGAAATTTTATTCAGATATTACAGCCCTGATCCCCCTTGATTTAAAGCAAACAACATTATTAATGTGTTTCCGTCCTTGGAAAATGGGAAGGTTCGTAATAGAGAGTAGCAGATAAATGTCTTATGGGGGAGACAAGTCTACGAGAGCGTTCCTCAAGTTCATTAGATGAAATAAGCCATCCATCCATATAATAGGCAAATTATATTTTTGAATAATGTTTATTCTTAGAGAAGGGTAATGTAATTAAAAAAGATATGCTGCTGTACTCTGTATTAGTGTAATCTTATAAACCATGTGAAGATTTCATATATAAGACCTAGCTCAAGTCCTAATTTATGTCAGACATATAATTTGACAAGCAGGCTTAATAAGATGTCTCTAAGCACCTCCAGCCTGAAAAGTTGCCTGAGGTAAGACTCAGTGTAGGAGCAAGGCATGATTTTTGACGTCAGTCACAGGCCTGTATCCCAGTCAGTACAGACAGGCCCCAGGCTTGTAAGGGGATAAGACAGCTCTGTATATTTTATATATCACCAGCTACCATATCTAGGATCACCTAGTTGAAATTAAAATTATAACAATAGTTTTGGGAGCATAAGAAATACCTAAAGTGGTAGTCCAAGATTAAAAAAAAAGTGAATAACATTGAATTGCAATACCATGCTTAGCCCCTAGAAAGGAGTGGCGCTGTTTAAGCCTACCTTTCCTACTGAAGAATGCTTTGAAATTTATAAGGCAAGAACCACTCTGCTCTAAGGAAGGTTTCATTTCTGATCTCAGAGTTGCCATCAGACTGGATCTAGAATTTTATATGGCTACATACGTATTAATATTTTTTAGTTTCAGGTAGTTATCTAAGCCTCTCATGAAGCCTTTAACTGTCCCTGCTGTGACCAGCTCCTCAGGCAGCTATTCTACAGATTCACAGTTCTCATAGTGAAGAACGCTTTTCTCCTCTGGAGATTTTTTTCAGCTGAAGGGAATGCCCCCTTGTCTTTTGAGGGCGTTTTACATTGAATAGCTTTTCCTCATACTTTTTGTAGGCGGTTATATAAATTACTCATGTCTCCCCATAGACATATTTTCTCAAGACTAAATAAGTTCAATTCTTCTAACCTCTCCTCATAACTAAGATTCTCCATTCCCCTTATTAGTTTGGTTGCTCGTCTTTGCACTTTCTCCAGCTCCAGTACATCTTTTCTATAAACTGGAGCTCAGAACTGAACAGCATATTCCAAGGGAGGCTTCACCAATGCTTTATACAGCAGTAATATTACATCCTTGTCCCGCGAGTGCATGCCTCTTTTAATACACGCCAGAATCTTGCTTGCCTTAGAGGCAGCTGATTGACACTGCATGTTGTTCTGTAGTCTAAGATCTACAAGAACACCCAGATCTTTCTCAACAAGTGATTCTTCGAAGGTAAAATAATAGCACAATCATAGCAAACTAAAGTGAATGGGGACCAGCACGGAGAGCTTCAGAAGTATGCACTGACTAGCACGTACTTCTAAAACACCCAGTGTATAGCGGTGTGCAAAGTACAGTTCACCTGCTATAAGCCACATGAACCCAGCCTAAGAGAAAACTTATAATATTTTGCTTGAATGCCTGGTAAAGAAAAGTCTTTCATAATGATCCCAGCACAACCCCTCTAAAAATTGCTTATGATAGTACTAGTAGCTGGTTAGTAATTATTTTGAGGAGGAGTTCTAATTTCACCATAACTATGTATACTAAGTTGTGACTAGGCCCCTGTACAAGAAGGACCCAGAGGCCCCTCTCTCCACATTAATGCTATCCTCTTAATATTTGGGCAGTTCACTCCTGAACTGTTCTGCCTGATCATATGGAAAGCAGTGTAGCCATATAATTACAGCTGCACTGTCTTCTCTCTCCCATACCTACCTGATCATATCTACACTACTCACAAAAGCTTATGAATATTTAGCTTTTGCTTGAAATTTCAGGATGAATGTAAAATTTTTGAAATTTTTCTTAAATGCACTAAATGAGACCATCTCTTACCTTTAGAATGCACATGTCCAGCTGTTCAACTTGCTGATCTCTAACAAGGAGCTTAATGGCAAAATTCTGAACAGATGTTTGATCCCTGAATTGCCTATTAAATATAGGGGATCAATTTGAATTAGGATTTAAACAGTCCTCCTCATCCTGCTGTTCACATTTTGACATCACGAGACCAAGACAACACCTTACAACTGATCAACAGTACCTTGCCATTGCGAGGCTCCAAGCAGGATGCTCCACACCTGAACCCCCTAGAAAACCTGTGAGATCAGCTGAGTCACCGTGTAGAGGCTCGTAATTCTGTACCCCATATTCTCAATGACCTGATGGGCGCCCTTTAAGAAGAGTGGGATGCCTCAGCAGTCAATAAGTCTACTTGTGAACAGCATGAGACATCATTGTCACGCTGTAATTGATGGTCAAGACCACTTGTCATGTTAATGAGACACATTTTTTGATGTTGTATACCCTCCATTGTTGTTGACTTTTGTTTCGTTAAACATGATGTGAATGGGGCCTTATTCATTTCCATTAAAATTTTCAGACTGATACAAAGTATAAAACGCAGATTCAATATTTTCAATTCCTGATTTGGAACTTGAAACCAAATTAAATATATAGTACAACACTTCAACAACAGTGCCAATATGAACCACATATGATTAGACGAAGATCCAGCCAATCAACATGGATATTCACTGGTAAAATCCCTGCAATATACTAAAGTGCAGGCACTGATTTTAAATTTAGTAGTGTCTCTTGATGTTACAGTTCGGTACAGCATATACTGTACCGCTCTTTACCTATGTCAGCATCAGTGGCTCTTCTGCACAAATGGTGGGGTTGGCCCTGTTTTTTTTTTTTAATGCACGCCATGAGGCACATTCATTAAGGTAGTGGCGCCAGAATTGTGGTAAAATGTACTCCCCAAAAAATGGTGTACATGCTTTACGCCATGTTTAAAATATGTTTTGTACAGTTTCTAAACACTTCTACGCCTTGTCCAACAAAAAATGTGTGGCCTCGGAAAAAGGGCGGCTTCACAAAAAGGGTGTGTAGCTTAGCATACGACACTCTGCTGCAAAAAGGATCCAAAATTTTGACGCAACTAGTTGCATAAAGTAAGACAGCTTATAGAAGGTGTAAACTTCAACTAGACAGTCTGCGCCAGATTTATGAACATTATAAGAAATGTGGTGAATTGTAAGACTGTGTGGTCTAACTGTGCCAACAATGAATGTGGCCACATTCGTACTGAACATCCAATGTTTATAGGTCTAAACAACTCAGCTTGTTCCCGATTAGTTACTATGTGACACAAAGAGTGAGTACTAGTAAGACCATTAAACCGTTTCATATCTAAAAATGTAGGCTCCTACTAAGTGTTAGACAATACTGATATAAAAGGCAGATATAAGACAATCAGTAATCCATATCAGATATTATACATAAGAAATCACATGACAAGGCATGGAGTATGAAGACTAGATGCCCACTGTAAAATTAACAGTGCCGAGAAAAATCCAGACTAGCAAAATTAAAGGGGTTGCCTCACTACATTGATTCGTCCTGTTTTCTTGGTTTCATTTTGATTTCAGGGTCATATTTACTGGCTTCTACTAGGCTGCAGTAGAAGCCAGGTCTGTAGCAATAGCAACCAATGTTAGCACCCTACCAGGAGAGAACAAACAGGTCTGTAGCTATTGCGACCTGAGGAGCTGATGCAGCCCATACAAGAGGGGATATCTAGGAATAGGTAGGACACTGGTAATGGACATATACTGCAAAGTGACTTATTTTTGCAAGATTTTTAACTTAAAAATGCAATCCTTGTAGTGAGACAACCCCTTTAGACAGACTTGGATCATTTGACTCTTTACAAACAAACACAAAAACAACAAAAGACATTACAGGCAACCTTTTATACTCACATTCACCCTTAAGCACCGACACCCAAGAATCCAACTTCTATGCTGTAGATATACTTAACCAGTAACCCCATATACTTTGAAACCGAACATGAACTCCCTTAGAGGCATATGTGGCTATATACATTGGTAGATCTCCATTCACTAGTTGCAGACAATGGGACAAAGTAGAACATTTCAGGGGTTTCCAATTTAAGAGAATAGTTTTCCTAGTGTAGAAGGGTAAGAGTCTGTATAGAACATGCTCTTGTTTGATTGGGACTAAATACTAACCCTTGAAGGCTATTACCTTGTGCACAAATATTGGGGAAACCTATTTTGGGGTTCAAGAACTAATGAACGACAATCCAAAAACCTTGGATTGCTGGACGTTCCCACACCATATGCATTAGAGTTCCTGATTCTTGATTACATCTAGTACAAGTATCAGAGGATAATCAATGCATTCACTTCAGACAGGAGTTAAATAAACCCTATGAAGCCAATTAATTTGGATCAATTGATCCCTCCAAGAGATTGGCAGTTTCCACAGCCATCTCATCCATATCCTGAAGATCGCTTTTCCACCTTTCAAAAGAAGTTGTTAACGGCCCAAGTGTATTGGTCATCAGGGTTTTCTAAAACAAAGATACTTGCTTTTGCAAGTTGTCCCTTCTAGCTAAAGATTCCAGGGGGCCACATTTGAATGTTATTTCTAATACCCCCAATTGTGCCTCAAAGGCGAGCCTCAGTTGTAAGTAGCAGTAAAAGGCAGTCCTAGGTATACCAGAGTCAGCTTGCTGCAAAGGTTTTAAAAATGCCATTAGAGTAAAGCTGTTTAATTGTAAATTGTTTCTCCTTTTGTAGAGCACCAAGCTGGCACAACAAATCTAGAAAAAGTCCATACTTACTGCTATAGTCAATGGATGTATGGGTACGTCCTCTTGTCGGTAAGGAGCTATAGAGTGGGCTTATTCGCAAAGCCTGCTCTTTAGATGGTGGCTGATTATTACAGATGACACCCACTGCTAACCTCAGAGATCAGAGGAAAATCCCTGCTATTTAACTATTTAGACGCCACAGTGATTACTGTGCACCATTCTACTCTCCGATCACCCCACCTCGCGATGAGATCACATGGAGCTGAATAGTTACCGTTGCAGCTGGAAGACTAATGAAGGCAGCAAGTAATAGAACCGCCATATTAGTAGACCCCTCTGCATTGTTTATATAATGCAGAAGGGTGTACCAGCTATTGAGCACCCTAGTGGTCAAGTATCCTAAGGGACTAAGGGCGACATGTATGATTTTTGGTGTTTAGACGCCAATCAGGTGCATTATATTAGTGTAGAATGCAGCTGATTTATGAACTCGCTCTACTGTGGATCATAAAACAGGCGCATTCTAGCACTAATACAACACTTCTGGATCAGGTAAATCCCTTCGAAAGTGCTCTACCTGTTCCCGCACTTGGATTTACCATACTAAAGCTATAAATGTATAGCTTTGTACAGTTGTAGTGCACCCCACCTCCCGCACGCCCCCCGAAATCAGGCGCATTACAAAGTGCCGCGGGCACTTACAGGAAAGCCGCCTCCAGTAGGTGGCAGTAAGAAGAACATTTTCTTTTGTCGTGAAGAGAGATTATTAACATATGCTTCATTTGGTGGAACATTTTTTTTTTATTCAATTCCATTTCATATTGAAAAACCAAAAGTATAAGACAAAGGCATCAAATCGGAGGCACAGTAGGGGTTAATAGCAAGCAATAGGCTCCAGATCCATATGACCTATACAATGGCAGATAATCATAGCTACTGTAAATTAGAGCCTCATGAAGCAGAAATGCTCCTTCTGGGCATCAACATGCAATGCAGCATTATAATAGCACTCGTCAGGATTTACTATACCACTTGCTGAACTGTTAATAATATTGGTTAGACTATATATACACTAAATTGTAATGCTGGTTGTATCACATCTGTTCATTGTGTTATGCTTCCTTGCCTTAGTTGGTGCGATCTTGTGTCACTGTATACCACTGATTAATCCTCCTTTACCTGCATTATACACTGTGGGGGTGTGATTAATGATATACTATACTTGAATGGTATCCATAGTAACAAAGCATTGTGTCCTGCTCAGTGAATTTGGGTTACGGGGTTTTGTGATTGATAGGTGCAGAGCTTCAAACAACCTTACTAAGCACTTTCTATTTTTGCATTTGTAAGTAACCATCGTGGCTTCATAGATGATGTGGGACTATAAGGTACAGCACAACCTTAATATCTGTGCAGATGGATTTGATATAGTTCTTGTTACTAAGCAGTAATGTATTGCTCTGTACTCTCATGAGGTTATGCTATTTTTTCCATCACCTTGGCGGTCCCCAACAGACCTTATTACAAGCCAGTAGGGTCTATTAGGCACCACTAGTGTCTGTCATGCAACTCATTTGTCCCAGCATTGTGGCTTCCAAGATAAAAGGAAGCTTCATCCCAAGGCTGAGATGGAAAGAGGCAAATTGGTTACATGGAATTAAAATAGTTAAAAGGTCTCATGTATTGTGCTCATCTAACACAAATATCAGTGGCACACTAAAGACTAAGTAAAACCTCAAGGTATATAGAAATATTGGAAATGCATTACTGCTAAGGAAAATATGAAAAACCTGGGACTCTTAGTTTACAGTATTTGATCAAAGATTGTATTAAGCTCACCTCCCAAAACTGATATTTGTGTTAGATGTATGCTATTGCCTTTCAGTGTGCACCTATGCTTACGTTTTTCAAAATATATTTTAGATGTGCACAGCCTTATTACGTTTTGTAGTCTATTTGAGAAATGGCAATCTCATTGGCTTGTTGCACTCAGCTGCCTCTTTTAAACCAGTGCAGGATAATCCAATTGCAAGTTCCTACCACTCCCTGAGAAGTTGCAGTCTGAATTGACTCCTAGTGAGGTAACATGTTCAGTGTAGGGACTCACCTGCTCTGGGAACCCCTTGACATTTTGGGAGGTGAGCTTAATACAATCTTTGATCTTTTCATATTTTTCATAGCAGTAATGCATTTCCAATATTCCTATATACCTTGAGGTTTTACTTAGTCTTTAGTGGGCCACTGAGATTTGTGTTAGATGTATGCAATTGCCTTTTCAGTGTGCACCTATGCTTGCGTTTTTCAAAATATATTTTAGATGTGCACAGCCTTATTACGTTTTTTTGTCATGTATTGTGCTCCACACATAGACTGGGTCTACAAACATTGCTCCAGGCCTTGCTTATCTGCACACCCCACAGGATCAATAATCCAGTTTGCTCCATATGTACAGGATACATACAGGAATATAGACGCCAACGGATATCTGGATATTTGTCCCGCACGGAACGTTCAATACCGAGAAATCCAGGATTCACTTGGCGGTAAAATACAGCAACTTTATTTATTCCAATAATACAGCAATGCAACAACAGCACCCCCTCACTGGTGAAATAACACAGACGTGTTTCGGGTACACTACCCTTGCTGTATTTTACCGCCAAGAGAATCCTGGATTTCTCGGTATTGAATGTTCTGTGCGGGACACATATCCGGATATCCGTTGGCGTCTATACGTACTTCCGCCGGGCCGGCGCCGAATTCGGAGCGGACAACAGCGACACGTGGAACCTGATACACCGGGAGGAAAGAAGTCCGAAAAGGTGAGCCGTATTGTTTCTCATGCTATTTAGCTACATACAGGAATAGCAGCGCTAGATGTATCACCTATACAGAGAAGCCATTGCCAACAGATACTGCAAGGAAAGCAATATCTATGCTATCCTCTGTATCTGTGGTTCCCTAAAAACATCCTTTGGGGCCCAACCATATTTTATTAAATCTAGAGAGAAGTCTATCGATAGCTCTGATGTATTATAACACATTCAACTACTCTCGTGCTTCCCCCACACTCTGGAACTCACTGCCCCAACACATCAGACTCTACCCCACTTTCTCCAGCTTCAAAGGCAATCTGAAAACCCATCTCTTCAGGATTGCCTACGACCTAAAATAACCCTGCTGTCACTACACCCTCCACAAACATGTCTGCCCCTCACCTTCTGTCTCTTTCCTCCTTCCTTGTAGATTGTAAGCCCTCGCGGGCAGGGTTCTCTTTCCCTCTCTACCAGTTGATTGTCACATACTGTCACCATTGTACTTGTTTGACTTATGTTATGTACAGTATGCAACCCCCTTGAATGCACAGTGCCCTGGAATTAATGGCACTCTAAAATAAATAATAATAATAAAAATAATAATAAATACTGCAAAAAGTAACAGTATAATAAGATATTGTTACAGGGGAACAAGTGCAAGGAGATGTTCAATAAAAATGAATAACCTTGAAAGTCCACCAATGAATACTATGGGCCTTATGTATGAAAACTGGCTAGCACTAATACTGTCTTTGTTGTCCAGAGCAACTCATTGGCTTTTATTTTTCTAGTGCACTATATGAAATAAAAGCTAGGCCTTAATAGGTTTCTATTGGCCACAAAGAAAGTCTTATGGCTAGACGGTTTTCATAAATAAGGTCCAATATTTCTAAATTGTCCACAATTGTACTATATTGTACTAAATTGTCCACAATTGTACTATATATAGCGCTGGAGGCGGGGCGCACTCCAATCGTATGAAGCTACACATTTATAGCTTCAGTACGGCAAATCCAGATGCATTACTGCTGGAACAGGTAAAGCACTTTAAAAGTGGTTTACCTGAGCCTAAATTGACATTTTTGCACTAGAATGCGCCTGATTTGTGGCCGGCAAAAGAACAGCTTCATAGATTCAGGCGCATTCTACACTACTACTGTGCGCAATAAAGTTGGCATCTGGGCGCCAAAAATCATACATGTCAATGTAAGGATCCATGACAGCCATCACAAACATCAGCAGATCCCTCAGGAAAAAGCAGGCTCCATCAGCATCCAATGTCTATGCTTGATTTTGGCATTTTTATATGAGCACATACAGGAATGTGGATGAATAAGATGTAAAATTGATGTTGTCGGCGCCAGGTGTAAAAGATTGAGATCTGTCAAATCTCAGCCTCATACCAGATTTCCATGATACCCTACCACAGCCATATAAATATCCTACGTATTGAAGATAATATCCTTCTGGCACCTAATACAACGACAGAAGTTCCGAGTGAATTATTAGACATGTTAAAATGTTACATCTGACTTTTAAATCAAGCATTAATGCACGTTTACTTTTTTTGCACTTTTCTTCTAAATTTAAAACCGCTCTCAGGCGCCAGCTGGAGCCACAGTCTGGTAGCTGATATATGAGCTGTTCTCCTGTGCAAATAGAAACACATCCAGAAATTCTTTAATTGTCCCCATTGCTTACACAGAGTAACGGCAGACATATTGTGGGTGGCAACCAGCAAAACAAAAAAAAAAGAAACAGAGAGACAGATCAGTGACCTCATGAAACAGGAGATGCTCAGGAAATAAGACAGGAGGTTACTTCCTGTTGGTTAAAAAGCACCAACATAATTCACAGCGCTGTATAGGGACTTTCACCATTCACATCAATCCCTGTGAGCAATATGGCACCCAGTGAGCAAACTAAACAAGGATTAGGGCTACATGTATGAAAACTGTCTAGGTCTAAAATTCACTTTTTTCCCCATAGCAACCAATCATAAGTCATGGCAACCAATCAGAGCTCCCCTTTCATTTTTCCAGTGCACTATATGAAATGAAAGGGGTGCTCTGATTGGTTACTATGGGCTCTGATTGGTTGCTATGGGGAAAAAAGTGAATTTTAGACCTAGACAGTTTTCATATATGAAGCCCTTAGGGCATGTCCCCACGGCAAGGGTTTTCGGACGGTTTTTCAGGCAGTTTGCGGTTTTGCAGACCGCCTGAAAAAAACGGCCGAAAATGAGCACATTGGTGCTCTATAGAAAACCCGTGCAGCAGTCCCCACTGCACAGGTTCTCTGTCCGGCGGTTTTTCCGCCCGCAGTCCGCCCACGAAACACAAAGCACAATCTTTCGACCGGTTTTCGGACGGAATCTGTGCTTGTGAAGGGGGAGGGCTTTACTACGCTCATAATGGAGAAAAGCCATCCCCCCCCCGACCGGTATTATTCCTCTGCCGTGGGAACGCACCCTTTGGCTATGTTCACACGGCGAATTTGCGGGCCGTAATTACGCCCTTTAATTACGCCTTGTGGACGGGGGGGGGTCGGGAGCGGGGGGCCTGTACCTCTCCGGCCCATTGACTATCATTACTTGTGGCACGTATACGCCGCTAGAAAAGGACATGTCACTTATCTCCCCGCGCGGCGGATTCATCGAGCGGGGAGAGGAGACGTAATCCATAGTTCTCTATGAGAACTGTGGATTACCGTAATGACTGGGACGTATTCCAGCCGTAATTCGCGCAGTACGGCACGTAATTACGGACTGAAATACGTCCCATTTTCCGCCGTGTGAACATGGCCTTAGGGTGCTTTCACACAGCGCAGTTTTGGTGCAGTTTTAACTGTGCTCCAATTAAACTGCCTTTATTACCAGCAAGCTTCTTTCAGTTGTCTAAATTGTTCAGAAAGATGTTTCAAGTAAGTAATCAATGACTGTGAGTGAAGTCTTATGGAAACAAACACACTAACTGATTACTCACTTTCCAAACAGTTTAGATAAGTGAAAGAAGCTTACTGGGAATAAAGGCAGTTTAATTGGAGCGCAGTTAAAACTGCATCAACACTGCGCTGTGTGAAAGCACCCTTACCAAATCTTTATTAGCTATCAAAAATGTATTTATAAAAAACACATTTACAACAGTGATATCACACATATCAATGGACGCAACCATGGCAACCAGAAAGAACACAGTCATCGCTTGCAATTGATAGATTTAGGTTGTGCTCATACAAGTATCTGCATTGCAGTTTCAATCACGTTTGATAGAGTCAGCGGAACTCAATGGTCCCTCCAATAATTCAGTGGGGTCTATTGGCACTATTGTTTAGGATTTGCATTGTGCTGTGCTTTCTGTTATGTATGTGAACTATGGTGCAGATATAAACAAAGCCTTAGTAGAGTATTTCTATCTCAGACATTTTTGGGATATGCTGTAAATGTCTGACAGGTTTGGCTTCCATAGAGCAGATTGGAAAGTGCCACGCATACGCCTTTCCATTTTCTATTTCTAAATCATTCTCATCTCCTCACCTGGAAGTCAGGAGCTGATATGTGATTTCATGTTACAAAGGAACACTTTTCTTCCCCCTAAATATCTATATTAAAGCTTTTTTTGCTTAATCTCTTAGATATAGCAGTAAAGTGTTTTGATCCTGCAATCAAATACAATAAGTTCGACGTATGAAACCCGGCACAGACACGTCAGTTTTAAATCCCTTTAGAGGAGTGTAGAATATGCCAGTATGTATGAAAGTGTCTCACAATGTCCTGTTCAACAGCAAAGTTTGTCTCAGCCAGGCCACTTTTAAATTGGTATGGATTTTTACGACAGTTACGCCAACGTTTGGTGCATTCGTACATTTCACAGCAAAATTTGGCACAGACATACAATCTGGTGCGACATGCTCCCACAAACTTGGTGCATTCAAAAGTGTTGTGTTTGGTGCAGAATGTGCAAAGTTTGGGCGTACGACTGTTAATACATCTATAGAACAGGGCTACGACAGGGTTTGGCCACGAAGCACGCCAGAAAACTGGTACAGGCCTTTTTCATATGATGTTGCCCTAAGAGAGGTAACAATAGCGTAGGACCCATCTGTTCTGAGGTACCGGTAAAGTTGCGGAGGTGGGCTTAAGCATTTTTGGTCAAAAGTGTGAACTAAGAACCTCAAATTTTTTCATGTATCCTAGTTAGCAGTAATGCTTTTTCCAAATTTCCTATGTCCTTTTTGATAGTTTCCTTAGTCCATATTGTGCCACTGATAGTTGAATTTGAATGTCTATATGTATTGCTGCCACACCAGTGTGCATATGTTTTTTTCAAACAAAGTTTTTTTGATGTGCAAAACCAAGTGTTGTTTCTGATTATATGTAGGGAGGAGGGGCTGCCTCCATTTTTGTTTTTGCACCCCCCCCCACTTCCTGTTTTTTGGTGCAGTGTGCTTTGGGGAAAGCAGGTATCAGCATAAACTGGTATGCAGGTTTTTCATATGATGTTGCCCAATAGAGAGGTAACAATAGCGTAGGACCCACTGTACTAGGTCCGGTGAAGTTGCGGAGGTGGCTTAAGCATTTTTGGTCCAAAAGTGTTAACTAAGAACCTCAAATTTTTCATGTATCCTAGTTAGCAGTAATGTTTTTTCCAAATTTCCTATGTCCTTTTTGATAGTTTCCTTAGTCCATAGTGTGCCACTGTTATTTGAATTTGAATGTATTGCTGCCACACCAGTGTGCATATGTTTTTTTCAAACAAAGTTTTTTGATGTGCAAAACCAAGTGTTGTTTCTGGCCCTAAGTCTCTGTTCACATCATGTTAATGGCCGCTGTTTCATATAAACGCAAGGAAAATGTCAAACATATACGTAACAGAGGCCATTTAATCACCCGCAGGGACCCACTGTACAGAAGCATTTACCCTTTGGGTTGAGTTTTGTTTTTACAGTTGGCAATTCACTGTCTTTTGGCAGATGAATGTTTTCGATGAATGCATTTAATAGATGCCTCCAATGGATATCAGTGGCATCTGTTACCTATACGGTATGTTCACGCGATGGATTGTGATGAGCATTTCAACGCGGATTACGTGATGATTTCCTCATTACAATTCTCGTGCAAACTGACAGCCATTGATTTCAATGGACACAATTGATTTCAAAGTTCACACAATGACTTACAACACAGAGTTTCCACAACATGTTCATTCTCTTGAGCCTTTCGAGCCTCCAACTTTAAAAACACATGTTAAGCATTTCGGGATTTTTCTACAGGATACCATCAAATAGAATAACGTACTCTACTAAGTTATTCTATTCTCTTATTTTAATGGTATAACAAAGTATACCAGACCAATGAAGGTCAAAAATACACTCTATTGACCTACATTGAGTATCGAAGTCCTAGAGATATGTCTAACATGAAGGCCAGGTGCCTTCCAAGCTAAGAAGACATCACAAAATACTATAGATCCTTAAGCAAGTTACCAAGACAGCAGACAGAGATTGTAGTCAGACAGTAGAGGTTCGAGTAGAGGGAGTTTGTACACAACAGTAGACGAGCCAAGGTCAAGGCAGGCAGGGTTCTGTCAGTATATTAACCAAACACAAGATAAGGATGGGTAACAAAATGGTAAATAAGGTCAGAAGACAAACCAGGTCAAAGCTGAGCATATCGGACCAGAAGAACATTTTACTGGAATAAAAAAAGGTAGAGAAGGATCCATATGGTGTCTTTGGGCAGTGGACATCGGTTGCGGAGCATCTCTATTGGTCAGCCAGTGCTTGTACGTGTAAGTTGATCAGAAAAGCCAAAACAGGGAGCGGGACACCAGCACCATAGACTTTGAGAAGGCAAATGGCCAAGAAACACAGGACACCATGCATGAAAGAGCCAAGGTCCTGGGTGGGAACAAACAGCAGGACACAGAACCAAGAGGTTCTAAGGAAGTGCAGCACAACACTCTACTGGGAAACACTAACACCACACATCTACTGTTATAGGTCAACTCTACTTTAGTTGTACAGTGATCCCTCGGGTTACAGTGGCCTCAGGTTACTCTGTATTACACAAGTGCATGCATAATTCATTGTCTAGTAGCACTTTTCTTCAGTCCAGTACCTGTACTGCTCTTTACCTGTGTCCGGGTGAGCCACTCCTTTGGATTACAAGTAAAGGAGGCTATCAGCAGCATTTGTGTCTTTTTTATCTGTGTTAATTTTGTCCTCTTTTGTGTTATTTCGTCTTTTTTTCTTATTTTGGGTTCTGAGCCTATTATGAGTGTGCCACACAGTTATGTCCAAATTACAATGTTTTTATGTTACAACAGTTATCCTAGAATGAATATAGTTTCCAGAGGGAGGACTTTTCTATCAGTGAATACATTATCAGTTTGTTCATTGACCATATAATTCCTTGGCTCTCTGTGTTCACATTCTGTAGGAGTTATCTACGTTTTTCCTTGGTTAGGACCACAAGTAGAAAGCTTCAGAATTGTCCTTAATTATCTTGATAGGATGAACAAGTGGACTGGCAAGTCTATGTAGTTTGAGCTGTTAGGGCTAAGTGCCAGCTCATTGTTCTTTGTGAAGAACCTCGAACACAAGTGCAAGTAATTCAAACAGACACATTAGTTGTGGTTAATTAAATTTTTAATATCTTATCCTTAGCGTTCCACTAGAAAATAGTCCTGTCGTCATCTGATCAACAGCAATTTACAGGGAACCTGTCAGCATGTATATAAAGCCTGATCTGTATGCTGCATGTTATAGAGCAGAAGGAACTGAGCAGACTTATATGGGGACTTATGTGGGAAAAGATTACATAAAATCGTATTTTGTTAATTTGAATCCCAGCTCTTTCTACTCTGTAGAGTCCAGTGGGCGGTCCTACAGGCTAGGTTGTCAATTGCCAAGTAGGGCCACCTACCAGACTCTTTAGGGCAAAAAGAATAGGGATTTAGATGAGAAGAATAGAAGTATACAAGTAGTATTCCAATGAAGCTATATATCAGTCTCCTCGGCTCCTTCTGCTCGATAATATGCTGCCTGCAGATCAGACACCATCTTCAATGTGATGGCTTCATTTTGATTGTTTTTCAAGTATCCAGGTATTCTTTCCCAAAAGGCCTTTTCAATAAGCCTGATAGTCATCCAATCTGCAAATAAACCTAACTAAATCATCCAGTGCTACCTCCATTTGGACATATCTTGGTATATCTTGCGATTTTCAAGGTGGAAAGTCAAGAGATTCTATCTGAGCAAGATCATTCCTTCTCCAGCTGCTGGAAAATTAAGTTTGTTTTGGAACTTGGTGCATCCCAGCGGGTAATGTAGCTTAGCGCGTAATGCTTGTATCAGCAAAGTACTTTTAAATGGCATCAACCAATCACACCCTCTATTTCTAGAAATCTTTATTAAAATGGAAAAAAAAAATTCTAGATATTCATTGCATTACACCAGAGCTCCAGTAATTGCTTTTATAACACTTACTATCCCTTTTTTGTTGGTTAACTATTTCAGCTGAATACTGAACATTATATACTACCTTTCCATTAGACTCTATTAAATTAATATATATTGATAGAGTACACTTTTTTATGTTGTATCACTTCCAAGCCCACCATTAAATATTTACTGGCAAGACATTAAAGGGGTTTTGCCAGGTCGTGCCTTATCTTCTAAGAAGCAAATGTAAACAAGCCACGCTGAGCTAAGAGAGCGAGAGACACAGCCAGAGCACAGAGCCATGCATAAGGGATCGTGTGAAATGTTCACTCAAATAATCACACTACAACTAGTGGATTATTTATACAAAAGACAACACCTTTTCTCCACAGCAGCTTGAAAGCTCCTTCATGTTCTCTGTCATCAGATAAAGCAGGAATCTACTCAGATAATCACACTACAACTAGTGGATTCTGTATACAAAAGACAACATATTTTTACCCGGTGCCTTGAAAGCTTCTTCAGCTTCCTTTCATCAGATAAGAAGTCTTCTCTGGGCAAGCCCGGCCAGCAGCTCTTGTCAGGTCATATCTAATAGAAGCTTTTAAGTAACTAAGGGCAGGTAAGGCAGCCTGTAGCTCCCTCAGACTGCGATTTTTGTAATCACATATATTTAGAAAAGTGATTAAATACCCATTTTGGAGGAAACCACGTCAACATTACATCGTGGCAAAACCCCTTTAATAATAACCCACTTACTGTATAAGCTGAGGTACCTACTTTTGCCACAAAAAACTGGGAAAACTTATTGACTCAAGTATAAGCCTAGGGTGGACAATGCAGCGGCTACTGGTGAATTTCAAAACTAAAAATGGATACCAATAAAATTACTTATGGCAGGTATAGGCAGGTATATATCCCCCATAGGCAGGCATAGGCAGTTTAGTGTCTCCTATATGCAGGTATATGCAGTTATAGGCAGGTATATGTCCCCTTATAGGCAGGTATATGTCCCCAATATGCAAGTATATGTCCCCCATAGGCAGGTATAGACAGTTATAGGTAGGTATATGTCCCCTCATAGGCAGCTATAGGCAGGTACATGTCCCCCATAGGCAGGTATAGGCAGGTATAGGCAGGTTTTGTTAAAAAAATAAAAAATACAAATACTTATCTCTTTCTCCCGCTTCTCTGATACATCTTCTTCCCGGCACAGGCAGCATGATGTCATGAGGCCACACAGGCAGCGAGGAGTTGCATATAGCTGAAGTGATCCCCGCTGGTGCCCGGGCCATGGCAGTGCCTGGGCACCGTCAGGTAATTTAAGGGTCAGCTGTATGCACTCCCAAAGGAGTTGCATACAACTGATGGATCTCAGCTGGCGCCCGGGCCATTGCAGCGCCTGGACACCGACGGTTGACTCGAGTATAAGCTGAGGAAGACTTTTTCAGCATATTTTTTGCGCTGAAAAACTTGGCAATCGAGTATATACTGTAATAGTAAAACAGTACCTGGACAGCGTGTAGGCACTGGCCCACATTTACTACTGTCATAAAATACACCAAAAAGTAGCACATTTGTGACGCAGCATGTCGCAGTGTGTTACAGACACATTTATTATGGGCATTAGACACTTTTGGCAACTTTGGGAGAGCTACAGCATTGCTCAGTCCCCTTTAGTTTCCTGAAAGTTTACATTAGACACGACCAGGACACTGAGAGTAGCTGATCTGGCCACGCTTGCATGTTTGCACTTTTTATCTAATGACAGGGAACATGAAGGAGCTTGCAAGGGGCTGGGGAGAAAGTGCAGTGTATGAGTCTGTCTGCTGTATAGAGAATACACTGTTGTAATGTGATTATTTGAGTAAACTTTAGAGACGCTCCCTTCTTCCTCGCTCTCTGCTCACCCCCCTCCTTCTCACCCCTGCAGCCGTTCATGTTTATATTCTCCTCTGAGCAGATAAGAGGTAAGGAACTCACTTTGTGGCAAAACCCCTTTAACTGACCAAGGTGGCAGACAATGGGTAAAGTAGGAAACTTGACAGAGTGATAAGGTTTCAATAATCATACATTATAAATTGAATAATTGCAAGGTTAGCACTGGTTACTATAAGATGGCATCTAAAAGAAGATCCTCTAAGACAAAGTACAGTCTATGTGGATCTTACTGTAGTCATAGGACCACTACAAGCTGTTGTAAGCCGCTGCTTGCAGGCTGTAATCCTGCCTGGTAAATGCATTCAGATAGCTCAGGGTCTGAAACTGAGTATTCTTGATAATGCATACATATTAGGGACTGTCTAAGAATTAGTGAAAAATCAATTCAAAAAGTGCTTAAAAGGAATGTCTCACAATGAAGCTGGCCCGGCAACTAGATGATCATTGTATACCTTTTCAACCCCCCAGTATACACCTAAAGCTATGTCTACACAGCTCTGGTTTCTGGTCGGATTTTCAACAGATTCAGTATTTAGAATCCACGAGAATCCAACTATAACCAGTGCCCCATAGACCACAATAGAAAATCCGAGTTGTAGTCTACACAGCACAGATTTTCTATTGTTGAATTTATAAACTGCTGGCCTCATGTTCTATCACGGATTTCAGTGCACTTCTATGTACTGGGCTGGCCGAAATCCTAAAACCAACCGCGATTTTTTATGAAAACCCACAGTAAAAAGCACCGTACGGCGATGTTAAAATGCCTGACGGAATTTTAACTTAAGCTGTCGTGGATTCTAAGTACTGAATCTGTCGAAAATCCGACGGGAATCCAGTGCTGTGTAGACATAGCCTCCCACAGTTATATAAATATATTATAAATATAAATATATATATATAAATAATATATATTATATATATATATATATGTATATATATCTGTCACTCATTAGACACGACCAGGACACTGACAGGAGCTGATCTGGCCACGCTTGCGTGTTTGCACTTCTTATCTGATGACAGGGAACATGAAGGAGCTTGCAAGGGGCTGGGGAGAAAGTGCAACTAGATGATCATTGTATACCTTTTCACATCCCCATATATATATTTATATGATGCTGGCTTGGCTACATATCACTTTTGCTTTCCAAAGACCCAGTGGGTCAAAAGCAAATTGAGGATTTGTTACATCCAATAGAGGGTGCTTGAGCGTCTCAGCTCCTTTCCCAAAATGTCTTGTGATATGCAGATGCTTTGTGGAGTTCAAAAGGCAATTTCGAATCTCCACACGCCTATATAGGTGCTTTCCCTAAGGAGAGATCTTCCCTTTCTGAGCCATTTATATAGTCAAACACATTACTGGAGGCAGGAAAAGGTTGCTTATAACCCAGTTAAAGGCATACATGCCAACTTTTGAAAGTAAAAAAGCAGGAGATTTGAAGGCGGCGTGCGTAGCGTAAAAAGTTTGCATATCCACGCCCATCTTGCATGTAAGCCACACCCCCTTCGAAAAAGCCACACCCTACTCCACCTAACTGTGTAATGGCTCTGGAAGAAAGTTAAATTAGGGTTTTGGCGTCACCCAGCTTCCCTGGACTGTTGGATTGTCTATTCAGCATCCAGGGAAGCTGGGTGATACCGCCAAACTGTGCCCCAATAGGTAGGTATCTCGGTGGCCTATTTGAACCCTGTAACCAGGTAGTAGCCTCCTGTAGCCAGGTTAATGCCCCCTTCTAGCCAGGTAGCTGTCCCCAATAGCCAGATAGTGCCCCTTACATCCAGGTAGTGCCTCCATTAGCCAGGTAGTGCCCCCAATAGCCAGGTAGTGCCTCCAATAGAGAGGTAGTGCCCCCAATAGCCACTTAGATGCTCCTTACAGCCAGGTAGTTCCCCCAATAGCTAGGCAGATGCCCCCTTTATCCAGGTAGATGTCCCCATGAGCCATGCAGATGCGACTATGAGCCAGGCAGATGCCACCTTTATCCAGGTGGATGCCCCTTTTATCCAGGTAGATGCCCCCATGCCAGGCAGATACCCCCATGAGCCAGGCAGATGCCCCCTTTATCCAGGCAGATGCCCCCATGAGCCAGGCAGATGCCCCCTTTATCCAGGCAGATGCCCCCTTTATCCAGGTAGATGCCCCCTTTATCCAGGCAGATGCCCCCATGAGCCAGGCAGATGCCCCCTTTATCCAGGCAGATGCCCCCATGAGCCAGGCAGTGCCCCTATAGCTTGTAGCAATAAAATAATAAAACCTACTTCACTACCCTCCCCTCACAAGCACTCAGTCACTGCACACACCCCCCTCCCCACACATACAGCCATCCCTGCACTCACCTGTCCTGCTGGCATCCTAGTTCTTCAAACTAGGGGAAAGGGGGCGGAGCTAGGAGAATATTGCCGGCGGCGGCGCAGGACAGAGGCTTTAGGGCAGCATCAAGAGACGCCTCTGTATACAGATAACCTCCAGCTTCTCTAAAGAGGCGGGAGGTTAAGCCACCCAAGCGGAAGGGCGGGACACGGCCCCCATTAGCGGGAGTGACCCGCCAAAACCGGGAGGGTTGGCAACTATGGTTAAAGGTGGTGGTGGAGGGGACTGGGCTGAGCTTGGGGTCCTCTCCTTTTATCTGATGTCCAATACCTGTTTAGGAAAACACCTTATTTTGCTTTCTATCTGCAATATTCTAGAGCACAGGTGTCAAACACAAGGCCCACGGGCCGAATCCGGCCCGTTGCCTTGTGTTATCCGGCCCGTTGCCTTCTGTTATCCGGCCCGGCACTTGTTGCTGAGCTGTGCTCCGCAGCGGCTGCTCCACTCAGTGAGACAGGAGCAGGCAGCACGGGCAGCACAGCTCAGTGAGCTCAGGGGGAGGGGGCGGGAGCTCCATGCACAGTAGAAGAGCACAGACTGCCTGGCTCCGCCTGCTCAGTGCTCCGGCCCCGCCCCCTGCAGGCCTGGCAGGACGCTGAGCAGAGGAGTTTCCTACCTTACCAGAAGATTCCTGCTCCTGCGGAGGACCGTTCACTGAGGCTGGTAAGTGGCTTCACTACTGGGGCTTTACCAGCTAATCCTCTAACCCCCACCGCAGGTCTTACTAGTTAGCCTGCCGCCCCCTCCCGGGGCCTCCCCCATCTTTCCCCCTATTTCCCGCTCTGGGCCTCCACCCTCTGGCCTGCCTCCCCCCTGGGCCTCCACCAGCTGGCCTGCCTCCCTCTCTGGGCCTCCACCATCTGGCCGGCCTCCCTCTCTGGGCCTCCACCCTCTGGCCTGCCTCCCCCCTGGGCCTCCACCATCTGGCCTGCCTCCCTCTCTGGGCCTCCACCATCTGGCCGCCTCCCTCTCTGGGCCTCCACCCTCTGGCCTGCCTCCCCCTCGGGCCTCCACCATCTGGCCTGCCTCCCTTTCTGGGCCTCCACCCTCTGGCCTGCCTCCCCCCTGGGCCTCCACAATCTGGCCTGCCTCCCTCTGTGGGCCTCCACCATCTGGCCTGCCTCCCTCTCTGGGCCTCCACCATCTGGCCTGCCTCCCCCTCTGAGCCTCACCTTCTTCCTGATTACCATCAAAGGGCTGATTGTAACAGGAATATTGTACAAATGAAACTACTCCTTAATAGCTCTCTTAACTGTTAAGGAGAAGTTACATTTACACAGTTCTAAAATTAGGTTGGCCCTTTAAGGTACGCCGTGAGGCCGATGTGGCCCCCGGCAAAAACGAGTTTGACAACCCTGTTCTAGAGGATAAGCTCTGTCAGGTTTTATTCCATTTCTTTAAGTTATATGTTTTAAGTGTCTTGGGTTTAAAAAGAAGAATAAATGTTTAAGAGACTACTGTCTGACTACTAGCGACCAGATTAGAGGTGAAGCGCTTACTGGAAATTTCTTGGAAACGATATCTCCAGGTTGGCAAATGATGTTGGCGAGGGCGCTGCGGCAGCGAGTATTCGCAATGCATATACCCCAGATCAGGTCGGCAAATGGTTCCATGGCTCACACGACAGAGGAAATAGGGAAAATCTTTCACACTTTTTATTCTAATTTGTACAATCTCCAACAGCGCCCCCCACCCGCCGTGGGATCAGTCTTTCCCACTTCCCCTGTAGACCCTTCTAACGTTATTGATTTTTCGGAGTTTGAGTCCTTATTCACGGATTCAGAAATTTGCTGTTATTCGAGGCCTACCGAGCGGGAAGAGTCCGCGTCCCGACGGATTCACGGACAAATTCTATAAAACTTTCAGGGATGAGTTGAAACCCTGGTTACTCCGCGCTGTCAATCATGGATCCGCGGACCACCCGTTCCCTGCATCCGCCACTCTAGCCCACATTGCCTTAATTCCCAAGCCAGGCAAGGATCCCTCCATCTGCGGTAGCTACCGCCCATTCTCGCTATTGAACGTAGATATCAAGATTTACGCAAAGCTGCTAGCAAACAGACTAAACATTGTGCTTCCGAGGCTTGTGCATCTCGACCAGGTGGGTTTTATCCCGGACAGGGAAGCCCGGGACAACACCCTGAAAACTATAGACATCATACATCATGCCCAGGCCCGCAAGGTCCCTCTAATGGTCCTATCCCTGGACGCTGAAAAAGCCTTTGACAGGATCTCATGGACATCATTAGCTGCTACTCTTCGGCGCCTGGGGATGGGACCTACCTTTCTTTCCAGGGTTCTAGCCCTTTACCAGACCCCTTCCGCTAAATTAAAAATTAACGGTACTCTTTCAGACTTGTTCCTGATTACTAACGGCACGAGACAGGGCTGTCCCTTATCACCCCTCTTCTATGTCCTGGTCATGGAGAACTTATTATCCGCAATACGTAATGATCCTGGCATTACAGGTGTTACTATTGCCGGGAAAGAATATAAATGCTCCGCATTTGCGGACGATCTTCTAGTATATATAACTAACCTGACCACGTCCCTCCCTTCTCTAATGTCTATATTTCGGATGTTTGGCACGTGGTCGAATCTTAAAATTAACGTATCTAAATCTGAGGCCATGAGTGTAGGGTTATCCCCCTCAGTTCTTACTCAGCTCAAGCGAAACTACCCCTTTGTGTGGCCTTCTAGAGGCTTGTCGTACCTAGGGATTACCATCCCGGCTAATTTAACAAATTTATTCTCCCTCAATTTTGAACCTGCAGTAAGGGCGATCACGCGGGATCTAGCCTCCTGGACCAAACAGTGTTTTTCTTGGTGTGGGAGAGTTAATATTCTGAAAATGTCAATATTGCCCCGCATTCTGTCTCTTTTACAAACTATCCCTGTCTCTATCCCAAATTCTTTTTGGAGCCGCATACAGCGTCTCTTTATGTCTTTTGTCTGGCCATCCTCTCGCCCCAGGCTATCTTATACTACTTTAACCAGACACAAAACTCTAGGCGGTCTGGGACTCCCTGATTGCAGGAAGTACTACCTGGCTACAGCGTATGCCAGGTTACTGGACATGGTATGCCCTGACGATAGGAAAATTTGGACCCGTATTGCCCGTCATGTGTCTGCCTTGTCCCTCGCGTCGCTCCCCTGGATCTGGACTCCTTCCCTTGTGAACCGATACTACTTCTCATTCTCTGTTAAACATACCCTGACCTCGGTCAGTTCTCATAAGGCATATCAGATCCTAATTGATAGAGTAGGTCCTCTTTTACCAATCTCGGATAACCCTTCTTTCCCACCTGGCCTGGGACCGCGTCCCTTTTTTGGGAGCTCTAGACTGGCTCCTCTGCGCCTTCATCAAGTGATGGTTGGAGCCCAAGTTATCCCACTGTCGGGTTTAGCTACAACGGCTCCTGAACATGCCTCTTTAACTTTTCAATATCTTCAAATGAGGCATTTTCTTGCTTCGTTTGGGAACACTCTCCAAGCCCAGAGATCTCTCATTAAATTTGAGCAATTGTGTCTCCAAGACTCTCCCCTGAGACATGTTATATCCGCATTGTACTCTGAATTGTCTGCAGGTGACAGGATGGATCTTCCTTCCTATTGTGCAGCTTGGGAAAAAGACATGGGACAGCGCTTTTCCATTGAACAATGGCATAAATGTTTCGAGCTTACACATAAAGCTGTTGTTGCAATAAGTGCTCAAGAGACAAGTTTCAAAATTTTGGCTCGATTGTATAGGGTCCCCCATGTACTCCATAAATGGTTCCCTCAGGTCTCTGAGAACTGTTGGCGCTGTGGTACTTCTAAGGGGACCATGCTCCATGTATGGTGGGACTGTCCCGTCCTGACAGGCTTCTGGAATGCAGTCTACCGCGTCATCAGCGATCTTTCTGGCATATCTGTCCCTAAGACCCCTGCCGCAGCGCTACTGTTTATGTTTAATGCGGGTACTCCCACCTACAAAAAATCTCTTCTTTGACACCTGCTGCAGGCGGCTAAAACTGTTATTCCAAGGCATTGGAAGACACCAGATCCACCTTCGATTGAGGAATGGTACACTGAGGTCTGCCATGTTTATCACATGGAGGAACTTCTAGCCACATCAGAGGACCGAACACGGTTGCTGACACAGATTTGGGCACCTTGGTTGCAATTTCAGGCTTCATCTGCTTTTTCGCGCCCTGACCACTACCCACTCCAATGTACTTTAAGAGCTTCCAACTACAAGTCCCTCCTGGCTCACCCCTCCCCCTTCTGTTCCTTATCCCTCTCCTCCCCCTTAGTGTGATTGTTGGTATGTGTGTTGAGTGTGTTTAATTGTTAGCATTTTATATATTTTCTACGGCCGAGGCTTAATCCTCTACCTCTGATCTAAAGCGACCATATGGGACTCTCACAGTCCTTTCCTACACAGGCCGTTAATTCTCTCTAATTGCCATTGTTTTTCATGCTGCATGTTTTACTCTTTGGGTTTCTTTGTTCTGTTGCATAATTGTGCGTTATTGAACACCGCATTATTTACTGAATCTATAACTGATGTACCACTTGGACATTGTTGCCAGTTGAATTCTTTTTCATAGGCTTTACTAGAGCGGCTATTCATGTGTTAATAGTTTTCATGTTTTACACTATTATTACAATCTGCACTGGCAATGCCTTCATATCTCGTTCATTTGTAATGATTTGTTCCTAATAAAATTGTTGGAATTTCAAAAAACAAAACAAAAAGAGATGAGTCTGACAAACAATTATGCAACTGATGTAGGTTTTACACCAGCCGCTGCTGTGGAAAAGCTGACTCCCATTGTGGCCTAAATAATTCAAAACATATCAACCCAAGTGACAAATGCTGCTGATGTTCTGGCCGTGCACGACTTAAAGACATGATAAATTATTATAGATGATATGGCAAGAAGAAGTCATTTACTATGCATGATTTGGAATCTGGTTAATGTGTAATGCATGTATAAAGGGTCGGATTTGGTTGTGTGGACACAGGGCACAGTGCTTGTCACCCCTGAAGACAGGGCCACTGGCTATGATGGACTTGGTATGCAGATCCTGCACCCATGATCCCAAACGTTTTCTTTGAATCTTCCAGAAAGACTAGATTCACCATCTACATTTCCTAGTTTCTTGATTTGGCAGAATTATCTTGTATGTGTTATGGTCATTTGGACAGTGTACCACTGCAGTGTCAGACTGGGGTTCCTAGGACCTACCAATTGAGTTGATTGTTGAGGCCCATCAGTGGAGTTGATTCTTGAGGCCCATCAGTAGAGTTGATTGTTGGGGCCCATCAGTAGAATTGATTGTTGGGGCCCATCAGTAGAATTGATTCTTGATGATTCTTGAAGTTCATCAGTAGAGTTGATTGTTGGGGCTCATCGGTGGAGCTGATTCTTGGGGCCCACCAGTGGAGTTGATTGTTGGGGCCCATTAGTGGAGTTGACTGTTGGGGCCCATCAGTGGAGTTGATTCTTCAGGCCCATCAGTGGAGTTGATTGTTGAGGCCCATCACTGGAGTTGATTCTTTGGGCCCACCAGGTTGATTCTTTGGGCCCACCAGTGGAGGTGACTGTTGGGGCCCATCAGTGGTGTTGATTCTTGAGGCCCATCAATGGAGTTAATTATTGGGGCCCAACCTTCAGCTACTGTTTACAAATGTATATACTGCATATGACTTTTACATTTTTTCCCTTGCTTACTGACCTTCTTTCTCTACTTTTCTCCCTACAAAGCAGGGCCCACCAATGTTTTCCCCTACTCGCTTGTGGGCCAGTCTGAACCTGTACCACTGTATTATTTAGGTAGTATACGGTTTACAGTATATGGAGAAGGCAGTGTGAAAGATATTGCACAATGCTCCATGTAACCTTAGACTGGCCATGAATACACAGTATATGCTAAGGTGTAGTTGTCAGGAAAAATACTCCGAAATAAATAACTGATTTTTATTACTTACACATACAGTACAAAGGCCCTGACAATAAAAACCTCTATAGAACATTCAAACATGAATGCACTATAACACTGTATTCAATTGCACAACTACGGAATAAAGAGATCAATATTCCAGTAGCAATTCTTTTCTGACGGCCCAATGGGCTTATATGGCTGTAAAGGGAACCTGAGTAATGACACAGAATTCTGTTGCATTAGGCTAAGTGCATACTTGTGAATATGTACAACTGTAGAGAGATCTGAAATCTGCTGCACGTTCGACATATGGTTTTCACTTAGGACTTCAAGTGGATGAAGTCCACAGCAAATATATAAAAAAAAAATCTGCAGAAAATAGGGCATGCCACAGATTGGAATATATGCAACATGAGCTCAGTTTTGCATGGATTTTTATGTAGCACGTATATTTGCTTTAGTTAAACCAAGACACATCTAAAGCATTGGGGGTATTTACCTCTGGGTAAAGTCATCATCTGAAGGAGAAATTTACATGTAAATGTAATATACTGTGAGAATTCATATGCAAATAAAGTGCCTTAATATGCTAATTGGGCGATCACAGTGCTATATGAGTAAGTGGAGGACATCCTGGAGGGAAAAGGTGAAGGTTGCAGAGAGTGTTTGATGCGCCACAATATTTTAATTTAGACAGATATTTTAAAGCTAAATTGTAATTGAACTGGAACCCCATTAAACTCTATGGGAGAAGATGTTCTGGTTAATTTTTATACCTATACAGGTGAGGAGAAGCTGGATACCATCCATAACAGTAAACTGGATACATGGAACAACTTAGTGAAGAAAATTTGCCTCTAAGAGTGACAGAATTGAGAGGCTATAATACTTCGTTCCTTTCAATGGCTAACTGAAAAGATGGGGACAGCTTGCAAGCCGGGGCGCAGCTATAAGAGGTGCCGCGGGAGCAGCTGCTATGGAGCCCTGCATCCTGAGGGAGCCCAAAAGCCCCTTTGACACATAGGAGATTTGGAGACTGTGTATTATACAGTTACTGAACCCTCAAAAGTGCAAAAACAGAACTCTGTATAATATATATCCATGTATATGAGAGTTAGGCGTTATGTGAGCCTGCAAATGTTGCCAAATAACAGCTTCTGGGTATGGGAAAGATGCAGCCAGCACTACTAAACTCCCTAACTATTGATGTCTATGGAGAGGAAAATGCTATCTAACTTACTAAGAGCAGTCTGTACAGTACAAAGAGTGAGCTGAAAATGGTGTTCACAAGGCAATACAGTACACTATATAACATGGTCATGTGATTTTAGCAGCCATTGACATATTTTTGACACTTCTCTGTGCTCTGCACTGATTGAATGGCGGCCAAAAGTGCAGAAAGGTGATTGGATGGCGGCCAAAAGTGCAGAAAGGTGATTGGATGGCGCCAAAAGTGCAGAAAGGTGATTGCATTGAACTGAAAATGGCGGTCGAACTAGAACAAGAACTTTACTTGAACGAACAGTAAAAATGTTCAGTTCGGTTTGAGTTCTAAAAATTCGAGAAGTTCTACTAGAACTTAACTCTTCTAGAATGGTTCGATCAACACTACAAGCGAGTTTAAATAGACATCTGTGCGCGCCGACTATTCCAACAGGAATGATGCAGCGGAAGTGACGTGCACAGCGTGAAGCAGAGAGCATGAAATGCAAGCTCTCCTGTCACCCGGGAGATCCTCGCCACGCTCCTCTGGATGGGGAGAAAAGTCCGGTATCAGTACTCTACTGTCAGAAGCAGCACTGACAGCAGACAGGGCACAAAATCAAATGTGCCTATGTGGTAAGAACCTGGCCAAACCCATTGTAAATTAGATAGACTTAACCTATGTCAAGCAGTGGTAATATATTAGGCCAAATATGTCATATTAGCCTGATAAATGCTGTGAATTTACATAATGCCATATCTCCCAAGTGTCCTATTTTGGAGGGACAGTCCCTATTTTTAACCCAGGTCCCTCTGTCCCTCTTATCTCTATAAATGTCCCTCTTTTCATTTGGGAAATAGTTTTGCATCAATAAACTATCTTGCTTTAAAAAGTATCTGATTGCTTCCTCGCTGTACATTACATAACAGCTTCCTTAATTTTGCATCATTGGATACAAAGCAATTATGAAAATATGTCCCTTTTTGGCTGTCTAAAAAATTGGCATGCATGTGTTTGGCGTGGTTAGAGGCATGGCTTGTATGATACCATATACCTGGGTGTGGTTAGAAGTGTGGCCTGATTTGTCCCTTTTTGCAATCTTAAAAAGTTGAGAGGTAAGGATAATGCATATGATGACCATATGTCCAGGGCATAAGAGTCAGACTCAAGGTAACATCCACAGTAATAAGTGAATGATCCTATGTTTAATCTCACATATAAAACCATATAAAACTGTACACAAATTTTGTATATGTGCAGGAGCCAAGACAATGACAGAGTATAGTTCACTTATTACGGTTACATTAGGGAAAGATTTACGCTGTTGTTCACTCCTTGTTTCTAGTGGAAGCTCCACCACAGGACACCAGGATGGGTCAGACCCATTTCTCATCTTGTTTGCACATTGTTGCTCCATATTTGATGCTATGTGATACTGGGATACTCTTCATGGTGTTGTTGAAGAATCTGCACAGCTCTGGATACATATTCACGACACCATTTATTTTATCCTTGTACAATAAAAGTTATGTGTTATTGATTCTGCCTTCCAATAGTTTACATTTCGTATAATTTAGTGGCATTTTTGGAATTTTCTCCTATAATTCACTGAATATAGGCTCTGATATTTACATTTACATTCCTGTTCAGTCAATTTATTTTTCCACCTACATAGACATATGAGGGCTTTTATTTTGCGGGACAAGATGTACTTTCTAATGGTGTCATTCACTATACTATAGAATATACTGGGAAACCGCAAAAAAATTCCAAGTGGAACAAATTGTAAAAAAAACGTATTTTCACCATGTTTGCGGGGGTTTTGCTTTTACAGCGTTCAATCTTCGGTGAATACAATGTGTTATCTGTATTCTACAGGTTGATACGCATCTGGCAATACCAAACATGTGGGGTTTCCGTTATGTTTTGGTACCATAAAAAAATTCCCAACTTTTTCTATTTTTGAAATTTGCACCCCGGCGCCAGTTTGTGCGACCAATAACTTTTTTGTACTAACACCTTACGGACGTCAGTGAGGGGCATTTTTACGGGCTGAAGTGTACTTTTTATCGCAAGCAGTTTTGAATGCATGCAACTTTTTTGATCACTTTTATTCCATTTTTTAAGTGACATAAAATGACCAAAAAACTACATTTTGGCGTTTGGAATTTTTTTTCTTCTACGGTGTTCAGCGCACGGGATAAATGAGGTTATATTTTTATAGATCTGACTTTTTTTTGTACTGTAAAACTTTATTTTATTTTTTTTTACATTAACATTGAGGCCACCTATGGTGCTTGACCACTAGGTGGCGCGATTGTCAATACAGTCTAATGCATTGCATAGGCAATGCTTAGACTGTACCAAGATGGTCGTTTCCCCACTTCCTGTCTGCGGACGGAAGTGGGGCAAACCAGGACATGGAAGTGACAGGAGCCTTCCCAAGGCTCCCCACTGCCATGTCCTGGGGTCGGATCATTGCAGCTATGCTGCGACGATGCCGATCACCCTCAAGATCGGTACAGGGCACCGATCTTAATTCATTCAGATGCCGCGGCCATCTTTGCCGTGGTGTCTGACGGGTTAAACAGCGCGGGCGGGCGTTCGCTCTGTAACACCCGGCGGCTGTGCGGAGGGCGGGGGGTCGAGGAGAAATCCCCCTGCAAAGTGCCTTATGGACCCTGGGACGTACTCATACGTCCAGGGTCCTTAAGGGGTTAAAACTATGGCCAGTAATTGGCTGAGCGGACATTTCAAGGTACTAGTGCATCTAAAAAAAATTAGAATATCATTGAAAATTAAAGGGGTTCTCTGGGATCTTTTTAATTGTTACAGTGCTCATAAATGTATTCTATTAAGCCTTGTAATTTCTACTGTAATGAGTTTATACAATATATGGGTTTCTCTATTTGACTTAAAGGGAACCTGTCACATAGTTTATGCCCCCTTGCTGAGGGCAGCACAAGGGGGCTGTGTCCCTTATTCTATAAGATGCTGTAGTTTTAGAGCATTTACCCCCCAATCTTATTCATGAACAGGTGTTAGCCCCGCCCACCAAAGGCTAGCTCCGCCCAGTGACAGTTATTCATCTGTTTCTACCTATTCAAAATAATAGGTTTATCAGTTGAGGTGGGTGGGGCTAGCCTCAGATGGGCGTGGTTTGAAAAAAAACAGGCTCTTTTCATGACTCTTTTCTGGCTGAAAACTGCAGATTTAAGCATTAAATACTCGAAAAAACTACAGCATCTTACAGAACAATAGACACAGTGCTGCTTATCAATTATCTTTTCAGTGATATTCTAATTTTTGAGATGCACTAGTATTTCCTATGTGTCAAGATGGGAGCAGGAAATGAGAATCAGCAGAGACGCGGTGAGTGTCAGGAAGGCAGTAGTGGAGCATTGATGAGATGAGTAATCCTTTTTATTTTTTAAACCCAATCCGCCCATTTAAAAAAAAAAAATAAATAAATCCTTCCAGACAAGCCCTTTAATATTCTCTGCATTATATATATTACCATTATGTCCATTAACAGTCCTATGAATATTTCCTGCCTCTGCTCTAATATTCCAAGTATGTGATTTCCCAAAGGTAATAATCTAACCACAGATAACTTCACACTGTTAAAAAATCCATTAAAATCCTCCCAGCTATTAGCGATCCTTCCAAAATCTGCAACCTTCAGTGTGACTCAGCTTTTTCTAAGTCAATCTGATGTTCATTGAAGCCTACACCATTTCCCTGTGCTCTCACTGAAGATGTTCTCCCTATTATAAATGTCAAATGGAAATGAGTTAGACATAGCCCTGCAAAGTATACAGGTCGCTTCGGTTCCTACAATAGCAGAGTCACATTAATATTAACCCCGGTACACATTCACGTGACATAGGTCTGAAGCCTTCATCTCAAGTAATGTATGCACCTGTGCAGGACGGTGAATGTAAAAGAGTCATTACAAGATTACTGTCTATTGAAACACATAGCCCCAATGTTTTTTACAATCTACTTAAAGAAACTATCTTTAATTCAGTATTCAAATAAGCTTAGCTATAAATATGACAAAATACCCACTCATAGCTGCACTACATACAGAGCTAAGGCTTAAATGCCCAACCTTAGACTCTGTTTTGTTTCTTTAATATAAAAAGTCCAAAATTCTGTGCTGAATAATTTCTGAATATATCTAGTGGCCGTAGTTTGGTCACAAAGCTCCATATCCCTTTTTTAGATGTATAGCTAAATCATAAAATTCTGGCTTCCTGCAGCAACCACTAAGAGGAGTTCAGGAGATTACTACCTACAAATTATACTTCTAAAAGGGGTTTTGCCACGAGTAAAAAAGATGGCCGAAACTCACAGCGCAGACTGGAGAGCCGGCCGCGCTTGCGCAGTTACTCTTCATTCTGTTTTATGGGAGTCCTGAGTACAGTTGAGTGGTGTTCTCAGCACTGCTTGGAACTTCCATAGAACAGAATGGAGAGCCATGCACAAGCGTGACCGCCTCTCCAGTCTGTGCTTTGGGTTTCGGGGCCCGTTCCCGAGACAAGTGTGGGAGCCGCACCTATCAGACAATGATGGCATATCCTAGTGATATGCCATCAGTGTCTATTGTGGTAGAATCCCTTTAGCACAATGATGCTTGTCTACAGGATTTTAGTCTTTGCATCCCTACTTTCTAAGCACCATAACTTTTTTATTTTTTGTCGACAGGGATACTTGAGGACTTGGTTTTTATGTGACAAGTTATATTTTTACTGGTACCATTTAATGTAATGTACTGCTGAAAAACTTTTTAATATTTAAAAGTGGGGTGGAGTGGAAAAAATAAATATAATTCTTGCATTGTTTTCTAGGTGAGTCTTTACGTCATTCACTGTGCACTAAAAATTAGCGAATAACTTTATTCCGTGGTCTTTTATGCTTACAGCAATACCAAATTCATAAAGTTTTTGCTATATTTTGCTGCTTTATTTTTTTTTCTAAAAGTTTGCTTGGTGTTGCCCTCTTCTAAAACCATTATTTAGGCTTTGTATTGATGAACCTTTGTGAGGACCTGATTTTTTTTTTGGGCAATCAGTTTTTTAAATTGGTATTATTTTAGGTTACCAATTTTTTGTTTTATTTATTTATTTATTTTTTTGGGGGGTGGGGGGGGTTTAGGTGGCCAACAACAGAAAATCTGGCATTGGACTTATTTTCGACATTCAATATGAAGGGTAAATAAATATAATCTAAGAATTAATACTGTTACAAACTGGACAATACCAGTTAATAATCTTTTTATTGTTTAGTTTTGTATACCATAAATGAGAAAAGAAGTGAAATCTTTAACTTTTTTTTTTTTTACTTTTATTCTTAGTCTCCATAAGGGAATTGAACATGAGGTCTTCCTCATGTTTCACAAGTTCAGGTAGGAGCAGCCAGTGACAGAATCCTTGGCAAAACAGAAAGGTCTGTAGACTTTGTGCCTGCTCATTGCAAAGGACATGTTTAGTTTGGATGTATCACTCATATGCTATGATAAAGGCACATGGTTCTGTTGAGCCCCAAATTCTAGCGCTGTGGAGAGCATCCCACTGAGGTGAGAAGTAGCCTTATTGCTGAACAATAACCTGCCAGCAAATATGCTCTCTTTAGTTTATCATCTGGTTTCAGCTCATAGTTACGTAATACAAAGGTTTTGGGCACTTTTAGTTCTATACTAGCCACCCAGGTCTCCTCTTTAGGACTAAACTCTTACATAGCATAATTTGGAGAACTGTGAACCTGTGGAATAGCCTGCCTGCGGAGCTAGTCAGATTGAGAACAGTTGAAAGTTTCAAGAAAGTCTTAGATAACTAAATAATATTCATACGTATGTAGCCATATAAAGTATCTGGACTCAGTCTGATGGAAACTTTGGGATCAGGAATTAAATTTTCCTTTACGGCAGATTGGTTCTTGCCTTATGGGTTCCAAAGTCTTCATCAGTAGGGAAACTCAGCTTAGAAAACTCCCTATCCCCCGTCCTTCATCCACATCTTTCGTCACCCTTGGTTAAACTTGATAGATGTATGTGTTTTTTTTAACCATTCTATGTAACAACGTAGCTATAAATTCTATTCACAGTCTCTTCCAAAGTCCTTGGGTCGCCCAGACTTTTCCCACAAATTTGAATTGCTTTACCCAATGTAAATGCAACTGAATTTATTCTAAAAGTTGTGCTGTACTGTGACAACAGACTCCCATCTTACGAATCCCATAACTCCAAAAGCTTTTTCCTGCTTCGATGTCACCAACTTATTATCATAATATGTCAGCATGTTTTACATTTGGCTCTTCAAAGCGAAGACTGTGCTGTGATTGGTTATTATGGGTGACTAAGCCACTTTTGCTTTGATTTTCAGTCACCGACCATTTGCTACTGTTGTTACTGTAACTACAGGTCTTTACCGCAGGCACCGGCTTTCTTTAATCAGCCTGTAAATGGCCTCTCAATTAGAAGAGCTGATCGATCTATTCCAAAGTGAGGTGCTCATCATCCCTGGGTGCACCCCAGTAAATAAATATATGATAAATAGGTTCAGTCTTTTACTATGCCAAAATCTGCAACAAATTTACTCAACATTTTCTTAGTTATGTTCGTTACAGCTACATGACAACCAGTATAGTCAACACCATTCTATCTTTATTAGTTGTCACCAAAGTTCCCCAAATTCCTGTCCCATTCCACTGGAAAAAACATATTGGGCCACATGTATGAACCTGTTTAGATCTAAAACTCACTTTTTTTGCCCATAGGTTACTATGGGCAAAAAAAAGTGAGTTTTAGAACTAAACAGTTTCATACATGTGGCCCATTGAATCACTATTCTGGGAAAACTGAGATTTTAATGGAAATTCCCTTTGATGGTACTATATGAATAATATCATACTATAATATCATATCCTATATGATGTTCAAAGTGTAACCAGCGCTAAAGATATTTGCTCACACCTGGCAGCGTGCAGATGAATATAAGAAGCCAAAAAGGAAAAGATAATAAGTTCTCAAGGGTGTTAAAATATGTACAGAGAAAAAGAACATTATTACCTAAAGTAATACAATAATGCATCTGCATTGACACCGCTCGTAATAATACAGTTAAATGTTATGACACATATAAGTGCAGCACAAATCTTCCTTGTGGTTCAGAAATTACTGCCTAAGACTACATTAATATTTTACATTTCCAGACTAAAAAGCTGCTATAGTTATCCTGAAAAGAAGGGATCTAGATGGATATATGGGCCAATAAAGTTAGGTTCTGACTTCTCTTAGGGGATCAAGGTGCAAAGGGCCTCACCCAAAAATCCTGGCATTCGATACAGACCCATTCGTTGCTTTCTTTTGACGGAAAATTAATGGGAATCCTGTTAGGTCAGCATTGTTTCTTCAAAAAACTATAAAAGAAAGTTTGAGGAGTAATGTGTCGTGACCTTTCTTTTACTTTTATGCCTCCCATAATATGGCTGTCAGGCTCGATTTTATGAGAAATTGTAACTGCAAAAATAAAACTAGATGACTTGTAAAAAGTCGGGTTCCTTTCACTATTTTGGATTTTTGACTAGCTGACAGTTTAAATGACTGTCTCGTATAGACATCATAGGGTATATGGATATCCCCCAGAAGAGATCCCCATGAATCTGAATGGAGAACTCTTTGCAAACACCACCTTCTGCTCTAAAGAACAACCTATCCCTTTTCAAATATGCCATAGTTATATGTGGACAAGTAAGGCCTCGTTCACACGGCTTATTTGGGTGCGGATTGGAGCCGTACTGCGCGCCGGATTTGCGCTGCAGTACGGCTCCAATCCGTCCCAGTAACTACGGTAATCCACAGTTCTCATAGAGAACTATGGATTCCGTTGCTACTCCCCGCTCGGCCAATCCGCCGCGGGAAGAGAAAGCGCCGTAGATAATGCAATGTCTATGGGGCCGGCGGGCAGCTCCCCCGCTACGCCCCCGCCCCTTATTCAAGCCGTAACTGCGGGCGAAATCCGTCCCGCAATTACGGCTTGAATAAGCCGTGTGAACATTGCCTAAGAGTTATTGGCCAGTGACTCCACCATCTACTGATGGCTTTAAAGGGGTATTCCCACTACAATGATCAACTTTTCACGTGTAGGTACATGTACTGTAGGTACGGATAATTGAAGACTTTTTCTAAATACATTGCTTTGTTGATTTTTCTTTGGCCAGGAGATAAAGAAGATTTGATCTCCTCTTAGAGCACTCAGGTTTCTTTGGTTACGGCCATCTCTCTCTGCTCTCTATTATCTCTCATTGCTCCAAGCTACCGTTATTCACCCAGTCCGTCCATGCTGAGTCACCTCCTGCAGAGTCTTATCTCTAGTAACATACTTTGAAAATTTCTCATTTAGCTACGTAAACACCCTATTAGAACTCTGCAACCTGTGTAATACACTGAGATGAGTGCAAGAGATTAATAAAGTGTAACAGGCAAAACCCCTTCAACTATTTCTTCTAGTAAAACCAATTTCTTTAAATGTAAGATTTAATGGACAGGACTTCCTTTTTCTCCTGTATTTATTAGCATTAAGGAGGGCAAAGAAGTCCTGCTTGACGGAGCTACCATACAATTGAGGGACATCAATCCTATAGCTAGAGGGAATAGAGGAGCAATAAGAGGTGGGGACAGTTTAGACAGGGGGAAGAGGAATTTGGACACCAAAATGTCTTTTCCCAGTCCTAATTAGGATATCATTGGATGGGTACAGGCTCTGATATAATAAATGGCATTAATAGGCCAACAGAAGACATCCCCACTTGGAGCTAAGCAACAACATCTATCTATTTGTCTATTTATTTATTGGAAAAACATAATTCAAAGTTAATGCTGCCCAATAATTTTATAACGTATTGTATTCAAAAACCTAACAGCATGACAAACGATATAAGAATGTAAACCTGTGGTCAAATGTAAGACTGATTAAATGTGGAGAAAAGTAATACGATCGGGCTCGGAACGCGTTATTTATAGACTGCAGTACTCTCATTTTACTTCAATACATCATAATGTCCAGTAAGAACAATGACTTTATTTACTTCACCCATTCATTTTCTCGATAATCAAAGCATCTTGGCAAAGTTTATTTGCCATCCATAATTCTTCCAATAGCTTCCTGTACAAGTAGAACTGAACTCCTGATCGTGTTACATTCATTTTAATAGTTATTGGCACGGTCTTTATTTTTTACACAGGTTGTCAAGGCAACAGAGATATATTTCCATTTTCAGCAGCGTTTTCATCCATCCCCAAACATGAGTGGTGTGCACAAAATGCGGCATGATCCAGAGGTCTCGGAGGATATCTCCCCTGGGTG
Organism: Phyllomedusa bahiana; assembly: GCA_025379985.1. Lineage (NCBI taxonomy): Eukaryota > Metazoa > Chordata > Amphibia > Anura > Hylidae > Phyllomedusa > Phyllomedusa bahiana. The sequence continues at coordinate 90,293 of JAODAL010003975.1, forward strand.
GCTTTGTCCAAACAGCACAAATACATAGTGCTTTCCTGATGGACAACTTCCCTTGACTTTGACAGATACTGTTCTATAAAATGGATTTTCAGCTTTAATGACAGAAAGGTAAACGACAAGGTCATCTGAGAGGAGAACGTCAAAAACACCATAGGAAATAAATTAAGAAAAATCCCCAAAATTTATAAGGACAAGTGGTGAACTAGTGATGGGCTTATGGGCAGCTAAGATTCTTCGATGTGGGTGAGAAGTGAGGGATAGCTAGCTGGCTATGATAGAAAGGTGTTGTATTTATTTGTATTTCTGAAAATTTTAATTGTTTTTGTATATATTATCATATACTTGTTAATGTTTTTTCTTGCCAGAAAAAATGGATATTTTAAAGCACAACCTGATTCCGTACACCTGAGGAAATCTGTCTTGCGAGTAGATGGAATGTGTGGTACTCCTATTAATTTTATTATTCTCATTGTGATTGCCAATAAGCTAACATTTTGATTCAAACTACTATAGTACCACTCATATTATAAACTATATATTGTATTATTTTACTTTTATTTCATAACTATGTGTGATTTTATCGCCATTGTCTACCTATAGTCTACAGTGGGTCCCGATGAGAAGGTAGCGGCATTTACTGTCCCATAATTTCTCTCAATATCTATAAGAAGAGAGACAAAATAAATGTAATAAATGGAAAATCAGCAGTATCAAGGTGCGGACACCTACACGAGCAGAATTCTGGCAGCATAACGACCAGAACATTCAAGGACCACCAAAGAACTCAAATATCGATACACCTACAAGTGAGTTGTACCACAGTCCGTATAACTTAACCAGGTGATTAATATCTATTTGCTCTTCAGTTTCCATCTACGTTGTTGCACTAGGTGTGTGCTCTGCGCGTACTACATACGTGTTAGGCTATGTTCACACGGCTTATTTTGGGACGCATTTCACCCCGTATTGAGAGCGTACTGCGCTCTAATACGAGCGAAATGCACCCCAATCATTATGGTAATCCACAGTTCTCATAGAGAACTATGGATTATGCCTCCTCTCGCCGCTCGTACAATACGATTGTATTGTACGAGCGGGGAGATAATTGACATGTAATTTATTCACGGCGCTTACGTGCCGCGAGTAATGACAGTCTATGGGCTGGTGGTCTGCTGACCCCCGGGCCGCTGGAGTACGCGGGAGCTCCTGAACACCCGGCGTAATTGCGGGGCGTACTGTAGCCTTAGAAGAAAGCTGTCAGAACACACCTCGCATGCATGGTGGCTTGCTCTGTTTGAGGCTGTATGGCCACAGACTGGTCAGTGTCTAGAATGACCACTATCTAACAATTAAAGGGTTTGAAATGAGCACAAGAGTTTCAGAACTGAACCATTGAGAAATTGAAGAAAGTGGTCTTCTCTGATGTATGACTTTTTTTAAACCACATGTTTGGCCATTTGCATGTGAGTCACTTACCTGGATGTTCACCAGGATGTTCTTTGGGAAGAGGGCGAGTTGGTGGAGGTAGTTTGATATTCTGGGCAATGTTCTGCTGGAAAACCGTGAGTCCTGGCATCATGTGGATGTTATTTTAACACAAACCACGCACCTAAACATTGTTGCCAACCAAATACACCCTTTGACAGCAGTGGTATTCCTTAACCCCTTAAGCCGAACGCCTGAAAAGTAGTTAATGACCAGAACATTTTTTTAGTTTTGGCCTCCTTGCGTTTAAACAGTTGTAACTTTTTTATTTTTTCAATGACGCAGTTGGATGAGGCCTCGTTTTATTCGAGACAAGTTGTACTTTATAAGGGACTAGTTTAAGTACACTTATAAATAATTGCAGTATTTTTTTTTATTTTTTAAAAAAATTTTTTTGTTTTTTTAATTTTCTTTTTACACCATTCACATTTCACACTTAATAACTTGTTAGATTAATTCTACAGGTTATTACGGTCGTGTGGATACCAAATATGTGTAGGTTTTTTTGTGCGTGTAATTTATGTACACATTATTTTTTATTAAATATTTATTTTTATTTTATTATTTATTTTTTTCTTTTTTTTACACTTTTTATTGGTTTTTTTTTGTACTTTTTTTTGACTCCCATGAAGGGAGAAACTGTTTAACATTTTTTTTTTTATTTATTTTTTTTACACTTAGTAATGTATTGCATATTCATATATGCTAATACATGCTAATCTGTGTCAGTCTGACACAGGCAGTGATTAGGACAGCCACAGTGCATCCTAATCACTGGCTTCTTACACAGACAACTCTGGGGCCATGCTAGGTCCCCAGAGCTGACTGTGCAGCCGGTCCCTGAGCTCTGTCGGGTGACCGGGCGTTCCGATCACCCGACAGAGCAGGGGATCCCTGTGATTGCGCTGCGGTCACGCACCGCCGCGATCACAGGGTTAAAGCCTCGGGGTGCGGAGGTTTCCTCCGCTCCCGATTGCTGCAGGAGATGCTCTGGGATCGGGGCTGTGTAGTTCAGCCCCGATCCTAGCGCAGCTGCGGCGCCGGGCGCCGCAAACCCCGATGTCTGCAGCGACGTCAAAAGACGTCGCTGCAGACGAACGACCCGCACCGGCCGCCGTCAAAAGACGGTGTGCGGTCGTTAAGGGGTTAATGGCAATGGCCTCGTTCAGCAGGATAATATGCTCAACAAAAAGAGTTTGAGATGTTGACTTGGCCACTTTAGCCCCAAGGTCTCAATCTAACATTCCATCCGCCTCAGGCAAAACAATCATCACGGATGGCTGTATGTGATCTACAAGAATGGCTTCATGCCTAAATCGGTTGAGAGTGCCTAGCACATGAATCACTGCCAAAGAATGCCACAAAAACATTCCCCCAGACAATAACGCTGCCACCACCAGTTTGGGTTCTTCCAGAAATGGTTTCAGGGCATTTGTTATCTAATGTCTCTTGCCTAACACACCAATGTTGATTGGTTTAATGAAGCAGCAAACAGGAGTCATCAGAGAAGGCAACCCTTTACCAATCAGTGGAGGTCCAATTCCAATGTTGCCATGAAAAATGAAACCTTTTCTGTTAATGCAACTTGGTTAGCAGAGGTTCAGGAAAATCCATCTGCTCTGGAGCCCCATATGCACTAAAGTTTGTTCAACCGGTTTTAGACAGACATTTGGTAGCCCCCTGGTTCATTCTGACGGTGAACTGCTCCACGCCTTTGTGCAACTAAGCAGCCGATGTTCACCGCGCTCTCATATCAATGGCAATAAACATATACAATATCAATTGAACAATATCAATATATATGACCCCTATCTACATATACATATAAAATTCCATTGTATTAGCCTCCAATCACAATGTTATCCTGAGAAGAATGTGCTCCATCACAATGAGTGAATTATGTTTGCTAATACAAGAGGGGAATATGCTTTTTATTGAGTCATTGGAAATAATGATTTTTTTTTTCAGTTTATCTCCTACATTTACTGCTTCCATACAGCTCTAGTAGGCTCGATGCATCAGAAAATCAATACACCCAACAGTTGTTAAACATTCTTAAGTATAGTACATCAATACTGTGAACAGGAATATGATTTCCAGGATAATTACATCTTTTTCATACCTTTGTTACCTACCAATTAAACTAAAGGCAACTCTGTGGCTTTATTACGAGACTTTAAAGTGCATTTCCAGAAAAATAAGCATTCTGTGTATGTATCTAAGGATTCGGAAGTACAGCTTTTTTACTTTTGACTGGAAGTCCACTTTAAAGCTCTTGGCCTGGTGGGTTCAGGCTTATCATCTATTACACAGACAACCAATTACCTTTAAAGGAGTTATCTCAGCAATACCACCTCTGTCCAAATGCCTTGTGTCTTATATACTGTACTGGACTCTCCTCCAGGATTAGTGTCAGCACAAGCCAAACTTGAGTAGACTACTGGACATTGAGAGGACATGGTTAGCTAAATAAACATAATCTACTCTTATCAAGCTGAGGACACAGTGAGTAAATGGTCCACATTTACCAGGAGCCTGTCATTGTTTCATAGTTAGGTTGAAAAAAAACATATGTCCATCAAGTTCAACCAAGGGTGGGAAAAGGGAGGGGGATAGGAAATCTTTAAGCTCAGCTTCCCCTACTGATTAGGACTTGGATCCCATAAGGTGAGAACCAATCTGCGCTAAATGAATATTTAATTTTTGCACCCAAAATTGCCATCAGACTGAATCTAGAATTTTATATGTCTACATAAGTATTCATATCTTTTTTGTTTCAGGTGGATATCTAAGCCTTTCTTGAAACCCTCACCTGTTTCTGCTGTGACCAGCTCCTAAGGCGGGCTATTTACAGTTCTCAAAGTGAAGAAGGTTTTTCTTCTCTAGAGATTGAATCCTTTTTTTCTCCAGACAAAGGGAATGTACTCTTGTCTTTTTTCCACATACATTTTGTATGGACCATATACCTTTGGATGTGTAAACCAAACATTGTTTCTCTGAAATGTTTGTATGGGGGAGCTGCTTTCCCCACTTTGGTTTTTGCACTCTGCCCCCCCTGCACAGGTTTTTTAAATCAATGCAGAGTAGCTTGTAGCTGGAATCTTCTCTCCCTGAAATGTGGAGGTCTGAACAGGCACCAAGAGAGGTAACGTTAGAGTAGGTTCCCACCTGTATTGAAGTCACCTTGTCATCGGCAGGTGGGCTTATTAGTTTTTAACAAAAATGTACACTAAGAACCTCAAGTTTTCATGTATTTAAAGTAGCAGAAATGCTTTTTCAATAATTCCATTGTTCCCTTTGATTATTTTTTAGTGCTAGTAGAGTGCTGGTGATATTAGATTGTGTATTTTGCTGCCACACCAGTGTATTCCTATGCTTATTGTTTCTAAAAAAATGTACAACCCAAACATTGTTTTTTTAGGCAATGTATGGCTGGGAGTGGTATGGGGGTCAATGTAGGGCTTGCAGAGTTATGGCGGCCTTTGGTATGGCTAGCAATGTTATGGTGGGTGCTGTATGGCTGGCAGTGTTATGGTGGGCACTGTATGGCTGACAAGGTATGGGGGACAATATAGGGCTTGTACTGTTACTGGGGGCCTAGTATGGCTAGCAATGTTATGGTGGGCACTGCATGGCTGGCAATGTTATGGTGGGCACTGTATGGCTAGCAATGTTATGGTGGGAACCGTATGGCTGGCAGTGTTATGGGGGGCACTGTATGGCTGGCACTATATGTGATATTTTAAGCAACTGTTTATGTATTTCTCTGGATTTCTTCCTCAAAGGAGTATTTATTTCTGACACATTCATGGCAGATCCACAAGATCTACGATAAAGATGTTGATAGGTTCAAGATCCCATAGACAATGAGATGAGTTGAAAAGAAGGCTATCTACATGTGATGTTCTCTCTGATTATAGTTGTGAAACAGCCATTTCTGTGACCAGAGCCATCTTAACAGCATTATGGGCCCCTGGGACAGCACTACAGAAGACCCTGCCCAAATAAATGACACCATATGAGACCATGCCTCTAACTGCCCCTGAACACACCTATATCCTACATCAGAACACCCCGCTGACATCTTGTATAAAGCCTGCAGCCTTCAAGACTGATTAGCAGGACAGGGAGCTCTTGGCTCCCTACTACACCAATGTTTTTAACTCTTTGCTTATTCACAAACAGTCTGTAACCTCCAAAAACTACAATGAAAATAAGCACCTCACTTCCTCATTTCGATTACTGAGCAGAGGACCCCCATTCTGATCTCTGGCAGCCCATAAAGTGGAACCCAGACCTCTCAGCCATTTGGGGTATTTACCACTGAAGTGTCATAAAGTTGTAGAATACCCCTCTAAGATCTACTGTGGTCCCTGGGAGGGATACAATATGACAATGTAGCCCTTGGACCAGAAAATGTTGTGTGCCCTTGATCTGACACAACCAAAAAGTAACAGGAAGCTTGGCAAGACTTCAGCTTACATTTCTAAAACTGATCCGGAAAAAGTTAAGCATGTATCGCTGGCTACGGACAACACTGCTTTTTCTCTATGACAGTTTTGATGCATGACATCCACTATGTGTACTGAAATAATTCTGTGATAAAATTGCTCGCGTATTCTGGAGTGTTGCCTTGACCTAAATAGTAAACTCTTGGGACAATGATTCATCTTCCAGTATTTTAGTATTTTGTTTCTAGCTCTTCCTAGTGATATATGATTGTTGTTGAAGTGTCAGAAAAGTGCTATTTACTATACACAACCCAAGGAAGTTGTTTTATTCACTGTGACAGTGCTGACAAGACTGAGGGATGTAGGCAGTGTGTGTATTGTTCACAGGCCAGCTGCTGCTCAACTGTGTTATATATTATGGGCCTCATATATGAGAACTGTCAAGTACTAATACTGTATTTTTTGCCCATAGCAACCAGAGTTCATAGCAACCAATCAGAGCGCCCCTTTCATTTTTTCAGAGCACTATATGAAATTAAAGGGGAGATCTGATTGGTTGCTATGAGCTGTGATTGGTTTCTATGAGCTGTGATTGGTTTCTATGAGCTATGATTGGTTTCAATGAGCTCTGATTGGTTGTTATGGGCAACAAAGAAAGTCTTATGCCATGTTCACACTGCTTATTTTCACGTGATTTTAGACGAGGTTTTCGGAGCGTTTCCTTGCCCAAAACCTCGTCCAAAACGCTTCCAAAACGCCCCCAGTTCATTGCATTGATTCCTAAGTAGTTCACACACGACAAGGTTTTTACACGCTTCTTTGGAAATGCTGAAAAAACAAGTGTCATGTCAATTCTTGAAGCATGTTTTAGGTGCGTTTTTCAGCGCGGTTTTTGACATGTATTCACCGTGGTTTTTATCCTGGTTATTAATTTGTATGGGTGAAAACCTCATCTAAAACTTCATCCAAAACCTCGCCAGGAAACGCCTCCAACCTCTTCTGAAGAAGCGTGTTTCAGGCGAGGTTTTGTGAGTGGAAACAATCCTAAAACCTCGTCCAAAACCACGTCCAAATAAGCCGTGTGAACATGGCCTTAGGCCAAGACAGTTTTCATACATAAGGCCCTTTTGTCTATTGATTGTATAAAAGGGCTGTTTCAGTGAACCCCATAGATCCGGCTATTTTTGCATTTTTGTTTTTTCACTATGTTTGCCATATGCACCACCAAAACTCCCAACACATTCATTAGGCTCCATGCACCTAGCATATGCCAACAGAGTGTCTATTTGATGTATATCAGGACGGTTATGCATTGCCATACCTTCTCTTCACTACATAGGAACATAATTACATTCTTCTACAATGTGAGTCTACACACAAATTAGTAAATAATGCCACAGCATATCAATACAGTGACATCCAGTTCCGTGCAAAAGTTTTAAACAAGTGTGGAAAAAATGCTGCAAAATACATGTGGGGAACCATGAGATCTCCTGACACATCTGTTCAGTAAAATTTGTGTTTCTTAAGAAATAACAATTCTATTTCTTTTTAGGGTTTATATTTTAAATTAAACAAAAAACATGAGCGCAATGAAATCCAATAGACAAGAATAAAAAATGTATCATAGTGTCAGGATACGTTCATCTGGGCAGCCTTCCACCCGTTTAATGCAACGACCTGTGAGGGTTAATAGGTCTGGCCTGGGACCACACCCTGGGAGAGGTGCTGCTCCTGAGCCAGGAGTGACAGCTCTGCAGCCTCTCCCAACTAAGGGTGTGTCTCTCAGGACCAATAGGAGGGCCCGGATGCCGCACCAATCAGCTGCGGGGGCGGTGTCCGGGCAGACCTTTTAAACTTTGCCCCTCACCTCCTGTCTCTTTCCCCCTCCCTGTAGATTGTAAGCCCTCGCGGGCAGGGACCTGTCTCCTTCTGTCGTGCCAATTGTCATTATCCCTTATCACTGTACTCGTTTGACTTATGTAATGTATGTAACCCCCTCGAATGTACAGTGCCCTGGAATCAATGGCGCTTTAAAATAAATAATAAATAATAATAAAAAAAAAACTTCCGCAGTTCCTCCAGGCTTTGCCTGTCAAAGGTGTTCCCTTGTTGTTTCCCTGAAGTCTTGTGTATAGTTGTCTTCCTGTCTTTCTGACCTCGGCCTGTTTCTGACCTCGCTTTTGCCTCCTTTTTTGTACTGCGCTCCTGACCGTGTTTGGACCCCGGCTTGTTCCTCACCTTCCACTTGGCTTACATTTCTTGGCTTATCCGTTACCGCACCGTTACCGACGCGGACTGATTGACTCTGATGGCCCTGCACTTAGCAGCAAAGGGGCTGTCGTCCAGTTGGGGTCTGCCTCCTAGGGCAGCACGCCAAGTAGGCAGGGAGAGTGGGCTGGGTGGCAGTCACGGCTCACTGCACCTCCTCTGATGTGACACATAGATACCAATTCTAGAAAATCTTTTCTTAGTTTATGTCTACATAGCAAAGTTAAAATACCGTCGGAAAAAAACGTAAAATAACACTGAGGGTTGGGGGAATCCGACTGGAATCTTCCAGTGGCCGGCCGGCTGCTTCAGTAACAAACCCATGCTGAGTAGACTACAGCACGGATTTTCTGTTGCAGTTACACAGCACTGGGTACAGTCAGATTTTCAGCGGATTCTAAATACTGAAAATCTAATGAGAATCCAGTGCTGTTTATATACTGTATAGCCTTACAGCTCTGTGTTGTTCTGTTTGTATTTTGCCTGGAAATTAATTTCTGAATCAGTCAGAAGGGTGTTTCCATGCTATTTTGAAAGGGGTGTCAGCACTGATTGGACAACGTCCAACTGTGCAGGGACTCAGCCCCAATTGGTAACACCCTTTTGAACGATTGGTAATGACTTTCTACAAGCTGTAACAGGAGAACCACACAACACAGATATTTGAGGAAAGAATCTCCAGAATATTTATTATATAAGGAACATGGGTCTTTACTAAAACAGACATGTCAAAAATGGCCACAGTCATTAAATTTATTTTTATCAAGTAAAGGGGTTGTCTCACTACAAGGATTGCTTTTTATGGTAAAGATCTTGCAAAAACAAGTCACTTTGCAATATATATCCATTAACAGTGTCCTACCTATTCTGAGATATCCCCTCTTGTATGGGCTTCATCAGCTCCTCAGGCTGCTATAGCTACAGACCTGTTTGATATCTCCTGATAGGCTGCCAGCACTGGTTGCTATAGCTACAGACCTGGCTTCTACTGTAGCCTAGTGGAAGCCAGTAAAAATGCCCCTGAATTCAAAATGAAACCAAAAAAAACAGGACTGGGGTAAGATAAGTCGATGTAGTGAGACAACCTCCTTAAAGTGCCTTAGGAGTCCTGGAAGTGATGACGTGGCTGCCCACAAAGCCATGAACTCATCATCATAGAGTCTGTCTGAGATTAAAGAGATAGAAGGATTTGTATAAACATAAATGTTAAAATATTCTGTACCTGTGTCCTCCAACAATTTCATATACTATAGCCCCTATTAAGACAAGACCTATAGCTCTTTTATCTTTATGGTTCACAGCAGACCTAAAATAAAGGCTGGCAACTAGGACAGGTTAATCTTTAGAATAGACAGGCACCTACTGGCATTGTAATGGATGTTGTAATGGGCATTGAATGTAGATGTCACATGGCAAATGTTATTCTTATTCAGGCCAGAGGACACCTTGACATAGGCATAACTATATCAATAGCCATGGCAGCCGCTATGGGGCCCAGAGGTTGAGGGGACCCACTTAGTTGCAAAAACATTGTGCCTTTTTAAAAGGAATGACAAGCTCGTGGCTTTCTGCTATTCGGCAGTACTACCCGTATATACTCGAGTATAAGCCGACCCGAGTATAAGCCGAGGCATCTACTTTTGCCACAAAAACTGGGAAAGCTTATTGACTCGAGTATAAGCCTAGGGTGGAAAATGCAGCGGCTACTGGTGAATTTTAAAAATAAAAATGATACCAATAAAATTAATAGGTTTAATGTCCCCCATAGGCAGATTAATGCCCCATAGCAGATATAGCGTATAGCCTTTCATGTCCCCCATAGGCAGATATAGGCAGGTATAGGCAGTTTAATGTCCCCCATAGGCAGATATAGGCTGGTATAGGCAGTTTAATGTCCCCATAGGCAGGTTATAGGCATGTATAGGCAGTTTAATGTATCCCATAGGTTGGTATAAGCAGCTATATGTCCCCCTAGGCAGGCTATAGGCAGGCAATTGCCCCCATAGGCAGGTATAGGTCCTCATAGCAGGTATAGGCAGGTATAGGTCGTTATAGGCTGGTATAGGCAGGTATAGGTCCCCCTAGGCAGGCTATATGCAGGTATAGGTCGCCTAGGCAGGCTATAGGCAGGTATATGCAGGCATAGGTCCCCCTAGACAGGCTATAGGCAGATATAGGTCACCTAGGCAGGCTATAGGCAGGTATATGCAGGCTATAGGCAGGTATAGGTCCCCTAGGCAGGTATAGGCAGTACTAGGCAAGTATAGGCATTACTAGGCAGGTATAGCAGGTATAGTCCAGTAGGCAGGTATAGGCAGATATAGATAGTACTAGGCAGGTATAGGGCAGGTATAGGCATACTAGCAGGTATAGGCAGGCTATAGACAGTACTAGGCAGGTATAGGCAGTACTAGGCAGGTATAGGCAGGGATAGGGCAGATATAGATAGTACTAGGCAGGTATAGGGCAGGTATAGGCAGTACTAGGCAGGAATAGGCAGGCTATCGACAGTACTAGGCGGGTATAGGCAGTACTAGGCAGGTATAGGCAGGGATTTGGCTGTTATAGATAGTACTAGGCAGGTATAGGGCAGGTATAGGCAGTACTCGGCAGCTTATAGGGCAGGTATAGGCAGTACTAGAGCAGGATATAGGGCAGGTATAGGCAGTACTAGGCAGGTATAGGCATCGTTTTAAAACAAAAAACAACCACTTACCTGGCTCCCCGCTGCTCCATCTCCCGGGCGCGCTCCTCGGTCTTCTCGGCACAGGCGGGTAACGTCACCAGGCCGCACACGCAGCGTGATGACACCCGCTGCCTGTGCCGGAAACTCCGGACAGCCGTGAGTCTGCGGCCCCCCGGAGTCCACTGCGGAGCACGGAGCGCTCTCTCTCTGCACCGCAGTGGTATCTCTTCTCCTGCATGCGCTCCGGAGGAGTCGCATGCAGGGGAAGAGATAGCTGACAGCGCACGGGCCACCGCAGCGCCCGGAAGCTGTCAGGTACTCGGGATTCAGTTATATGCGCTCCCTGAGGAGCCGCATATAACTGAAGCGTCCCTGTCGGCGCTGGGGCCATCACAGCGCCCGAGTGCTGACAGTGACTCGAGTATAAGCCGAGGGGAGATTTTTCAGCACATTTTTTGTGCTGAAAAACTTGGCTTATACTCGAGTATATACGGTATGTAATTTTATTGCGTTTTTCGAACACTACAAATAAGTGACGTCAATTCTTGATCCAGTTTACGCGTGTAAAATCCCCATAGAAAACAATAGGGATTTGTTTTTGGAGGCTAAAAAAATATCCAAATATGTATCACACTTTCTGGTACGTATTTAGATACAGTTATACGCCTAAAATACGCATTAGGTCAAAATTGAAGTTAATTTAAAAGAAAACGTATTGAAATATTCATCCGAAAAAACATATCCAAATGCACATCAAATACGTATCTAAGTGTGCAATACAGAAGTGTTTTTGGATAAGTTTTTTGGACGCAGATTTCAGAATGATTTCAATACATTAATTTACGTATTGAAAAAACATATCACACTTGCCGCGTGAACACACCCTAAAGTGAATGGCGACCTTTTAACATTATGAGCCTCATGTATGGAAACTGTCTTGGTCTAAGACTATTTGTTGCCCATAGCAACCAATTATTGTTCCCCTTTTATTTTTTCAGAGCACTATATGAAAGCTGCGCTCTGATTGGTTGCTATGAGCAACATAGAAAGTCTTAGACCTAAACAGTTTTAATACATTTCCCCCTATGTCATTATTAGGTCCAAAATGCTACACTAATTTTTTAATTCCTATGTCCCCTTTGATAGTTTATTTAGTTGATAGTGTGCTACTGTTATTGGAATGTGTATGTAAATTGCTACCACACCAGTGTGCACCTATCCTCGTTTTTTTTTCAAAAATGTTTTTTTTAAATGAAAAAACATATATACATAAATGTATATTGTTGTGTAAGGAGGAGTAGCAGCCTCCATTTTGGTTTTTTGCACTCCACCCACTTACACAGGTTTTTAAATCAATGCAGTGTACTTAGTAGCTGGTGCCTTCACTCCCTGAAGTATGGAGGTCTGAACAGGCCCCAAAGAGAGGTAACAATAGTATAGGACCCACCTGCATTGAGGTCCTGTTGAAGTTTCGGGGGTGGCTTAAGCAGTTTTGATCAAAAATGTGAAATAAGAACCTCAAAATGTTTCATGTATCCTAGATAGCAGAAATGCTTTTTTCAAAAATTCCTATGTCCCCTTTGATAGTTTCTTTAGTTGATCGTGTGCTACTGATATTGGAATGTGTATGTATATTGCTGCCACATCAGTGTGCACCTATGCTCGTTTTTTTTCAAAACTGATTTTTTAATATAGCAGAATAGGTTTCATATTTTGGAAACACAGGGCAACATGTATGAAACCTGGCACCAGCACGCCAGTTTTAAATTGCTTTAGAGGAGTGTAAAAGGCAGCAGTATGTATGAACCTGTCATACAATCCTTTCTACATGTGTCCCGTTCTACAGCAAAATTTGTCTCAGTCACATCCCTTTAAAGTTGGTATGGATTTGCACGACAGTTATGCACAAGACTTTGGCGCATTCCTACGCTTCACACCAAACTTTGGCACATTTGTGTGATTCTGGAGCAACACGTCCTCCCTCTGCTCAAACTCGGAGAATTCAAAGTGTCGTGTCTGTCGCATAGTGCACCAAGCTTGGGCATACAACTGTTCATACATCTATGGCAGGTTTTTGGCCACAAAGCATGTCAGAAAATGAACACAGCTCCGTTCAAACATGTCGCCCACAGTTTTAATGCAAAGCTCTAAATACCCTGCAAAGCCATAAAGCTAAAATACAGATGCTGCATGGAGTCGTCACAAAGGGATTTAGCTTACTAAATAGTGTGATTAGTGATGAGCGATTCGGCCAATAATCTGATTTGAGTCGATTCCAGATTTTGTGGAATCATCTCCCGATGTTCGATCTTCAATTGCGATTAATTTCTGATTCCCATTAAAGCCTATGGGAGAGGAACACCAGCTTCATTTTTACACCCAAACAAGTGAGGTGAAGCTGGAATTAACACCCACAACATTAAACTGGATACGTGGTACATCTTAGTCAAGACAATTAGGTCACAGTCACAGAAAAAAATTCACCGGCTAAAATAATTCATTCCGTTCAATGGCTAACTGAAAACATGAGGACGGCGTAGCCACAGCAGGTACAGTGGTAGCAGCTGCTACGGGGCACCTTTTACACAAAAAAAAAGACACCGGTATTGGTATATGAGTTAGAAATGCAGACGTACACCCCACAGGAAAGTGACACCGTGAAACTCAGACTTTGATGGATGTTGGCTACGCAGAAATAAAATTGGGTGCTATGTCAGCGTGGCTTGAGAGGACAAATATGAGTTATAAATGCAGATGTGCACCCCACAAGAAAGTGACACCCTGAACTCAGGGTGGCAATGCAGAAAGAATATTGGGTGCTATATTTCACAGTGGCTTGAGAGGAGAAATATGTCTGATGCAGGATCTGCCCTCCCGGATGAGGGGTGCCCCCCCCCCCCCCCGCAGTTGTGCAGTTTAGGGCACTAGAACTGTTTCCAAATCTCTAACTAATACTAACTAGAATTCTGTAATCTTGATGTACCCTAAGCTAACTACTCTATCAAAGATTCTATTCAGTTGTAAAATCCCTGGAATAAAATCTCAACTAGCCTTTAAAAAAGCTCAGCAGAGAGACAGTGATCCGTTCTGTTCGCTGTATAGGAGCTAATGGTGGCAGGCAGGAAGTGCAACGACATAGATAAAACGAGGTCATGTGATTTCAGCAGCCATTGAGATCCCTACACACCACACTGATGACATTCTTCACCCCCCACCCCCTCCCGTGCTCTGTGCTAATTGGCTGGCCACCAAAATTACAGGAAGCGCTGAAAATGGCGCGATTGGAATTCTCAGTTATTGCTCAGATTTTAAGAGAAATAATCTCTTCATTGTAGAACCAAGGCTTTCGTGAAAATCTTCCCAATTTTCAACTTTTGGCGATTTCATCGCTTAACACTACTTTTGATACATCATTGACAACAAACATAAAGAAAGGAATGAGGTTGGATTGAATAACTTGATATCTTGGAGATCTAATAGTGCATCTTGTCTTTCAAAATAGACTTTACCGTTGAATTGAGAGTGAATGATCAGTGCAGAGGGAGAGGAGTGTGAGGGATTCATGAGTGGAGAAAGAGGCATTATTATCCAATAAGGTTTATTACAAATTATTATTATTAAGATTATTATTACAATTTTTTTGTATTTGATTGTGGTATTAATGTATACATTTTCTCAGGAAATTACAGTGCCTATGCAATAAGAACTCGGTATATAACAACCTTTTAGTTTCTCTCATGTAGTGCATGCATGTGGCAAGAATTTTAGCATTTAAAGAGTATTTGTCAGCTCTCTCAACATTTGTTATTTTTAATAAATACTTGCATTTTCCATGAAATTACAATCCTGGAACATATTATCAGAGAGAACATCATTGTGCTTTTCCTCTCTTATTTCTCCATGAACTTCATGAAGAAAATTGACAAGTGGGTGTTGTCATTTCCCTTTCATTGGGGTGTGACCTAACAATGATTGGACAGTATTAGACTATGTAAAAATACACCCCTAAGTGGTGACACCCAGTTGTCAATTTATTTAACATCATTTAACATCATTTTTAGTAAGAATGAAAGAGGAACTACACAATGTTGAGTTCTTAGCTGTTTCCAAGACAGACTGACCTCCTTGATGGTTATTTGGAGCATGCATAAGAAAACTAATTTTTGAATCCAACAAAGGTATCTTAAGAAACTGATCAGAACATAGGAAAAGACATTTTAATTTTTCATGGTAAACTATTCTATCCATGTTTTGCACTAAATGCATTATATAGAAAATGTACTATTTCCTATGTCTTCTCTCTAGTAAAACAATTTATAAAATACTGAGAGGTCTTAAGCAGCAAAGCAGTTAACACAATATCAAACCATTTTGATTGCTTCCAGTCCCCAAATCTTTTCCCTATTGTCCGATTTACGATACCGTAATAATTCCACCATCGCCAGAGGCGCGGTGCTCTGTAATATTCTGCACATTTTTCTTCTACTGGAGAACCTTCACATTTAGGGCCATTTTAACACTTTCATCTATTTGTTATTTTTTTCTATGGCAATACCTCATTTTAAATAGTTTATTCTTAACTAGAAAAATCTGTATAAACCAAACTGTTTGATGTGCACTGGGGTCGAGAAAGGTGACAGATCCGTTAACTTGCAATATGAAGACAATAATGATTAGCTTTAAACATGTAGGGAAAGGTAAATGAAGAATATTACTAAATACATTGCTTTTTTGATTTTGCTTTTGTCAGGAGATAAAGAAGATTTATCTTCTATTAGAGTCCTCAAGCTTGTCTAGTTAACGACCACCTCTCCCAAACTTGCTCTCCTCTATCATTGATCTGATTGATCCAAGCTGCCGTCAGTCAGTTCATCCATGGTCATTCACTGCCTACAGTCTTATCTCTAGCAACGAAGTTTGTTTACCCAACTAAATGACAAACCTTTACCCTTTAGAGCTCTGTAACTTTGTGTACTACACTTTATAAATCTCTAGCAGTCATGTCACTGTAGAAGTGTGCAAAACAGAATATGTTTGCTATGTATAAGAACACATAGTTGCTCAAAACGTGTTAGCGGATATTTCTTCTACAGAGATGTGCTTTCAGCTTTTTATGGATTAATATCTTAAAGTCCAAAAACTGGATGAACAGCTCACCTTGCTCGGCGTGGATGAAGTTCACCTGGTGCCTTGTCCCGTGCACGGAACTGGGCGCCACCCCTCCGTCTTTCAACAAGAACAACTTTGTGAACGCTCGCAATTCCGGCTTGAATAAGGGGCGGGTGCGGGCCCGCCGGCCCCATAGACTTCCATTATCCACGGCGCGTATTGCGCCTGGATAATGTGCATGTCACTTTCTCCCCCCGCGGCGGATTCGCTGAGCGGGGAGGAGCGACGGAATCCACTGTTCTCTATGAGAACGGTGGATTACTGTAATTAATGCGACGGATTGGCGCCGTACTGCAGCGCAAATCCGGCGCGCAGTACGGCGCCAATCCGCGCCGAAATAAGCCGTGTGAACGGCCTCAAAGGGTACATATTCCCATGTTACCAGTAGTCAGTCCCTCAATAGGAACATCATAGATGCTTTTCTACTGTTGTTCTCCTGGTAAGAGTCAGTGAGTCTCAGCACATTGACAGCACCTTGTCTCTTCCTCAATGCTTTTTCCTATTTGCAGTGTGGTGTATACACCTCACATCCCCTGTGGATGCCATTTCATTTTAGCCTTGCACAAATGATGTGCAAATCACTTGGGGAATTTCTAGACGACAGCAGTTTTTCTGATGAGGCAGAAGTTCTGTAAATACCACACGTTACACTGAAGAACAATGTAAGCAAAAGCATATTGAAGCCCTTGCATATGAATTCAATATGTGCTTTACATATTTAGGGAGATAAAGGAGATGCAAATATAGTAGTTCCACCTAAGCAATGTGCTTGAGGTCACCCAAAGATCCTTCTACCACAGAACAAGACACCAATAATATAAAAGGCACATGGTAAGTGAAAGCCCAAATTCTGATTTTCTATTGGGGCTCAAGAGTTTCAACTTAGGGTATGTTCACACAGCGTATATGCGGGGCGTACTTTGGCGCATAATTGTGCTGCAATAAACCCGAAGTACGTCCTGCAAATACAGTAATCCACAGCTCTATGGGCGCATCCCCACGGCATAGGACAAATACCGGCCGGTTTGCCGGCCGGTATTTGTCTTGTTTTGCGCCTGTCCCCACGGCCGCGGGGGAGGCTTTCTCTGCGATGACGGAGAAGAGGGCCTCCCCTCCCATTGAGAACACAAAATTCCCGTCCGAAAAACCACGAAAAGGGATGGTGCTTTGCTAAATTGTTTTTGCTCCCGGGAAACCCCCCGGCGGAAAAAAAGGCCGGGGGGAGCCCCTTTCTTGGGGACTGCTGCACGATTTTCCCCCCAAGAGCAAAAAATTTTGTTCAATTTTTTTGGCGGGTTTTTTCAGGGGGGTCTGAAAACCCCAAAAAACCGGCTAAAAAAACCACCAAAAACCCCGTGCCGGGGGGAAATGCCCAAAAAAAACAAGAATAATCCCAAAAGTAAAATTTTCGTGGGGGTGTTTCAGATGTTTTAAGCCCGCTATGCCCCCTGAAAGGCATCGTGTGTATACCTACATTTTTAAATTTTTAAAACTAAAGTTACAATTTTTAAATTAATTTGTAAAAAAAAACAAAATTTTAAAAAAAGATTTTTAAAATGAAAGGTTAATTTTGTAATTTTCCGCTTTAAAATAGGGGCCCTTTATAATGGTAATAATGCCCCCAAAAATTTAAAATATACGCTTACACAACTAAATCCCTCGGGTTTTAACAAATTAGGGATACAAAAAATTCCAAAATTTACAATGGGAAATTGTTTTCCTAACCCCACACTGCCATAAAAATGTCACGACATTTGCTGATCCTGGGGCTTGTTTTTGGATTGGGAAACCCAAACCAAATTTCATGAAATTGGAAAAAATCTGCTTTAGTGGGGAGGAGCCTGGTCATGGATTTAGTAACCCCCCCTTATACCCAGGGGGTTTACTGTTTTGTCCTGTATTGCTCTTTACATGTCCTTATTTTTGACACACACTTTATAAAGTACATAAAGCTCTTTTACCCCCAAACAAAAAAAAAGGATTTTTGGAATAAACCCAAACCCCAAAATTCCATTGGACAAACTAAGGGGTATGGGGGGAATTTTTTTATAGCCAAAACAGGGGATTTAAATTAAAAAGATATTTTTAAAAAAAAAAACACGGGAACCACGTTTTAATCTATGACAACTTCTTCGGGGGAACCGAAGAAGTCGTCATGGACAAAATTTCTTTAAACCCTTTAAAAAAGTCGTCATAGATGAAAGGGGCCTTTTGGAAACCCCTAAAAGAAGTCTTCATAAAAGAAACGCGTTTTTTCTGTTTTTTTTTTGTAATAAATATCTTTTTAAATTTTAAAGTCCACGTTTTTGCGCTGAAAATCCCCCGGCATACCCCATTCAGTATTCAAAGGTGAATTTTGGATTGGGTTTAAATTTAAATACCCTTTGCTTTTATTTTGTAACCTAAATTGGTGGAGGGGGTGCTGGGAGTGAGTTGAACGGGCAACAACAAATTTTTTTTGAAATGCCCGAAAATTGGATCAACTTCTCTGGATTCAGGAAATACACGGGACGGGGGGAAAGGGTGCGGTCGGACAGTGTAGCCGGCAATAAACATGGTTTTATTTTGGCAACTGATTTTATGGGTTACTACCTTTTGTTTTTAGTTTGGCAGAAGGGAAAGGTTGTGCCAGAAACTAAACCCCCAAAATTTTTAAAAGCTTAGAGCACAACCTCTTTTTATTTTAATTTATTATTTGGGGGAAAATTTTTTGTGCTACTTTTTGGGACGCACGTTCTTTGTTTTTTTTTTTTCCCTTTACTTTACTCCAAACAGAAAGTGATTTCCAGCTTTCAGAATCTCTTTTTGTCTGTTATATAAAAGGATTTGCTTTATTTGCATGAACTGTTTAATTGCTTAATTTTCTTTCATCTTAATTTTACATTATGTTGGGTGATAATGTGGGGCTTCAGAACCAATTACCTTTTTCCAAATAGTTTTTCTGGCCCAATTTTAAAAATGTTTTCCCAATGTACAAAATCTGCCCGGGAAATAAAGTAAATTTTATATTTTGAGGAACACCTATAAAAAAAAATTTTAGCTCCTCCTGCATTTCAGGGGCATCATAAATCTCAACTTTAAAGAAAGGAGTTTTTCTAGGCCAGATCCTTTTAACAGGGGGGTGACGCTCCATTTAATTTAAATTTAAATGAAACCCCACTTAAAAGCCACAGTCAATAACAACTATTAGACAGGGGTGGGAGCCTTTTTTTTTTTTTTTATCTTGCACCCGGGGGCCACGAACAAAAGGGCCATTCCGCCACTCCATCTTATTTTAAGAAGTGCACAGAAAAACTGCCCCAAACGGGGGCACCCATAAACACCCCCAAAGGAAAAAAGGAAACCACACGTTTCCCAATTTGTAAAAAAAAAAATCAGGGCAAAACCTTTTTTAAAAATTTTGCATAAAAAAAAAAAATCCCCAAAAAAAAACCCCATCACAGCAAAAAGTGCAGGCCCAAAACCCCCGGGGACAAAAAAACCGCTGTGTGTGTTTCCCCTTAAAACAATTTTCCCCTTACTCATGGAAAATCTTTAGGGCTATTGTTTTGCCAAACGGTCATCTGTTTTTTTTGCCCGTTTTTTTTTTTGGGCTGCCCAAATTCCGCGTTTAGGGGAAAAATTTTGAAAATTTTTCTTTTTTTAATTCCAAATTTTTTAAAAAAATAAAGGTTTTGCATGATTTTATTTGGTCCCAAAATCTTTTGGAATTTGGCGGGTTAAAAAAAAAAATCTTTAAAATAAAGGGGCTGCCGGGCCTTTCTAAAATTGGGCTAAAGGACAATGAATGAAAATTTTTAAAAAAAAAATTTTTAAAAGAAAGGTTTTGAAATTTTTTAAAAAGCGAAAAATAAATATATCTATATATAATCCCTATCAATTTTGGAAATTTCCAGGACCTGCAAATAAAGTTGTTTTTTTCATTTTAAAACCCCAAAAAGTACGTTAGGGAAATTGTGTTTTTTATCCAATTTTTTTTTCTCAATACATCATTTGGTCCTTATTATAACCCATTATAAAATACAACTCATCCTGGAAAAAAAAACAAGCTCTCTTATGGGTATGTTGATGGAAATAAAAAAAAATAAAAAATACAGCAAATTACTGGTAAGGTCCATTTTCTTTAAGCCCAAACTGAGTAAAAAAATATTATGGTGTTTGACAAATAGGAGCCCTCAGAAAAAAAATTCAAGTCTTTGGTTTAATAAACCAATGTAATCATAAAAGGAAAGCGTTTCCCCCAAATCTGCCCCCTTCCTCCTTCCATCCATTGGGTTATAAACAACGAAATTGGTTGTACAACTTTAAAAACTTTTTATGGCAGCTGCTAATCACTGCTCAGAGGGAGGGGTGGGGGGGGCCACGGGTTATTTAAAAAAGGATTCTGCTAAAATTTTTGCTAGTTTCCCAATTAGCCAATCATACAATACTTCTAAAGGGGGCCTTTGGGTTAATGAAAGGGGTTCCCAATATTTTTGGTGTACTTCCCATAAAACAGCCCCAGCCCAAATTTTAAACCCTTAATTTTTTTAAAGACTAGGGGTTTGGACATCTTGAATTACCATTTTCCTTTTTTTGCCGTTTTATTGCGGGGTTCTTTTGTTTTATAACAGGCGTACGGCCAAATTTGGCCAATGTGCCCCTAACACACATTTTAATGTCCCAAAGTTTGAGTTAAACTCCCAAAATTTTTGCTGCAAAAACACTCTTTTCCAGCAAATTTTTGAGTTTTTTGGGGGCCAAAAATTTTTGGGGCCCCATAACATTTTTCACCATACTTTTTGAAATTATACAGTCTCTTTTTTCTTTTTTAAACTGCTGTTTGGGGCCCCCAAGTTTACATAAAGGGCGCATGCGCTTTTTAATAATGTCATCCTAGACATAAAAAATTATTTCAAGTATTTGAATAATTTTTTGTACGCAATATAAATACAAAAAAATTAAAATTTGGGGAATACAAAAATTTAAAATGTTATTCACGCTTATTTTTTACCAATCCCCTTTTTTAAAGGTTCTTTTAAAAATTTATTTTAAAATAAAGAATTTTTTTTGGGGAAATCACAAAAAAAATTTTGTCATTAATGAGATTTTTGGGCCCCCCTATAAAACCCTTTCAAAACTTTTCTGTTTCCCCAAAAAAAAACATTTTGGTGCTTAAAACAAAAGGGAAGAAAAAGGAGGATTTACCCTTTTTTCCACTGTGAATGTGGGGCGGAATGCTGTGAAGGGAAGGAAGAGCGTTAAAAGAAAATTTTACTTTATAAAAACTTGCAGAGGAGGAAAAAAAAAAGGGCGCCCTTCCCAAAAAAAGGGCGAAATCTATCCCAATTTTAAGGCGAAATTAAATTTCGATGTAAAAGTCCCTTTCCGGGGAAAGTCCGATACTTTTTAAAAACTGGCTTTAGTTTCCCTTTCATAAAAATTTAAAAAAGGGGTGTTATCGTTTATTAAATTTTTTGGGTTTGAAAAAGGGGACAGTGAAACAAAAAACCTTAAATTGGATGTCATTAAAAAAAGTGCCCTGTTCTAACAGTTTCCTTTAAATCTTGGGGTTTTTATTTACATTTATATCCAGTGGGGTCAAACCCCCCCTCCTTGCAATTCATTTAGTGAGAGTCTTTTTTACATTTTTGAACAGCCCCGGGGTTTCTTTCCCCGGGAAACCCGTGTGTCTGACTCAGATTTGGGGGTTTTTGTAGCATTTTCTTTTTCCCCCCTAGCAGAAAAAACGGGGCAGCAGATATTTACAATGAAAAAACCCCTTTTTGACAGTTTTGACCCTGTCCTAACTCCCCTTATACACCAGACCCGGGCCGGTTTTTTTAGAAAGCGAATACATTCCCAAGGTGAAGATCAGTGCTAAGATTAGTTTGGGAATGAGCCTGTGGTTGTATAAGCTCTTTTAAAAAAAGGGGTTTTTTGATGGGGGAGAAAACACAGTGATATGTGGACTCAGAGGGGAGGGGGGGGGTGGGGGACCCCTCGGGCCCAGAGTAAAGGGGGGAATAAATGCCCACCCATGCTGGGAGGGGAAGAAAAGCCCCGGGCTTTTACAGAGCTGGGAAGCAAAGGAAAGTGTAAAACTCACCCAAGTAAAGGAAGGATACCCCCCCTTTTAAATACGCCAAAAAGGGGGCATACATCACATCAAAAAAATGGGCGCTTTTCGAAACTCGCAGCGCATGGGCAAATTTTTTGGAATATTTTGTAATGCCCTTTAACGAGGCAAAATTGCCAAAAAACCGGATTTTTAAAAAAACATAGGGAAATTTCCACCTCTTTTGGGGCGCATTGTACAAGGGGGGAGCCCAGCGCACCTTTATTTTTTTTCGCATTACAAAGGCGGGGCCCGGCGTAAAAATGTGCCTATTTTTTCTTTTTAGGGACATTTTCCTTAACAAAAAGGGTTAAAGGAAAAAAAAAGTGGTTTTTTTCAAAAAAATACCAAAAAAAACGGGCCCGTTTGGGTGTTGGGACATGTTGCCCAAAAAATCTTGGGATAGGGGAAAACCCTTTCGGGCGAGAAATTAAAAAAAAAAGGGGTTTGTTTATTCGCCTTAAAAATGAAGGGCCCCTAACCCAATTTTTTAAAATTGGTAAAGGTTTGACTCAAAAGCCCCCCAAAGGTTCAGCGGGCTAAAAAGGTTTTAAAAGCATTTAACAAGTTTTTGGCGTATTTTCAATGTTGGGTTTGGGGCGGGGGTTTTAAACCAGGCCCCCTACTGTCGGTAAATTGGGCTCAAAAACGGGATAGTTTTGCAGTATCTTGTCTCACCATTACTACAGTAGACATATGGCAAATACAATTACAATCACTTATACACTTTGAAGAGGTTGTAACATTTACATGGGCAGCATGACCCTTAAAACCAGTTTAAAAAATTTTTGGGGGTTTCCTTTTTTTTAATTTAAAACCCCCAAAAAGGGATCGTATACGTTTCCCCTATCCTGGGCCCACCATAACTAAAACAAATCTTTCAGAATTTGGGGATTTGGAAAAAAATTTTCCCAAAAATTTGAGAAACTTCAAAATTTTAAAAACAGGGCAGCAGCAATTTCCAGAAATATTTTTTTTCCCAATGCAATGTTTCCCCCTTTTGGGGTTTTTTTTAAGGGCCCAAAAAAAATTTGTACCAGGCCAACGAAAATTAAAATTTTAAAACAGAAACCAAGGGGTTCCTTCCTCCAATGCTACAAATAGCCCAGTTTTTTCACCCATCACAGAATTTCCCACAAAAAAAAACAAAAGTAGGTGTCAGAAATTCCCAAAGATTTTAATTCTTGCTTTATTCCTAATCAATCAAAAGTATTTAATAAAGTGCAACATTTCGGTTTAACATACTTGAAAAAAGTTTTTTTTAAAACCCCCAAAAAATTTAATTTTTTCCCTTGTTTTAATTTTTTGGGAGGGTTTCAGCAATTTAAAGCAAGAAGTTTTTGGAGATGCTGATTTTTTTTCCAATTTAATTTTTTTTTGGTTTAGGGTAACGTTATGATTGTTTAAAAAGGGGTTTTCCTCGCTTACAAAAATTACTTTTAAAATAAGGGAACATTTAAAAAAAAAGGACTTTTTTTCTAACATTGGTCAATAGATTTTACTTTTGTCAAGAGACATGAGCGTTTTTGATTAGCTGGGAGGAGTAAGCAGAAAGTGATGTCACCCTACTGATGGACAAAGATGCAAACTAATTATATCTAACATGATAAGCTTCACCAAACAAAAGATACATGTGCTGGGGGGAAACTGAAAAAGCATGGCTTTATCATTTAATCTTGTTAGAGAAAACATTTTCTTGCACGGGGGGGGGGGTCAGAGTAATGGCTCGAAGTTAAAATATGTTTAATCACGCTTTTAAATCCCCCACAGTCTGGGGAGACAAAGTAATTTTTGAAAAAATTCTAAAACTCAATGAAACTTTGGGTGGGGGTTTAAACCCCCTTTTAAAGGGTTAAAAACTAAAAATATAAGGAAAAGGGCCCCCCAATATTTCCAAAAAGGTTTCAATTTTTTTTTAAGATTCAATAAAAACTGGATTTTCCGTTTTCCCGGCGGGTTGGATTTTCCATGCCTGAAAGTAATGCAATTTAACTTTTTTTTTTTCAAAATTTAAACTGCTCCTGAAATCTTTTTGTATAAACTTAAAAACATTTTTAAAAAAAATTTTTAGTCTCGGACCGTACACCTTTAGTCCTTGAGCATTTTGCACATTTGGGGAAGACGGAGCAAAGGAATGCTTATTTGTAAAATTTTTCCTCCCCAAACTAAAACCCAAATATAGTAAAAACGGTAACAAAATTTATAAGTTTTCTACATACTGATTCACACTGAAAAACCCGCTTTATCAAAACTCTATAAAAAAAACATTTCCCAAAAGGGGGGTGGTGTTTCATATTCCCAAAAACATTTCATCCCAAAAAAGGGGGGGGGGGGGTGTTTAAAGGTTTGTTTAAAAGATATATTTTTTTTAAAAACCCGGGCCGTGCAAAAAAAACCCTAAAAAAAACCTGTCAAGGAAGGTTAATCTCTGTGATTTAGATGTTTATGTGATTTGATGTTTTGAATTTTAAAAAGCACAAAAATATTAAAAGTGAAACTAAAAAAACGGTTAAATCTCAATCACATAAAAAAAATTTTGGATTTTTTGTTTTTGCCCACGGGAATACGGGGAAAAGCGTCACCCAATGTATTTGGGCCCGGGGTTTTTTTTCTTTTACTCAAAAAAGGAAATTAAACCATTTGTGGGGGGTGCAAACCTTAAAGATTGAAATGTTTTCCCCGCCACTAAGGTTCTGCAGCAGTGATTTTCCCCAAATTTTTAGGGGTTTACCAAGTTGCGGGCCGTCAGTGGGGAAGGTCACAGCCCCGGGAAGTGAAACCCCAAGATTTAAATTTTTTCATTTTGGAAATTGGGGAGAGTTTTCTCAGTTGAAGGAAGTTAAATAGTGGCCCTTCCCAGTATACCAGGGGAAAAGTGTGGCCACGGGTCAGGGGAAGGACGGGTGCAGGCCTTTGTCCAGGGAGAGTATCCAAAATTCTTCCCTCCTAGGGCTTGTAAAGAACCCGGGGGCCCCAAGGATTTAAATTATTGTACAGTGTGAGTACGTGTTTGGGGGGGGGGGGTTAGTTACCCGGGACCACGGCAAAGGGGGGGCCTCCGTACGTTTGTTAGTGGCTGGACGGCCTAGGATTTTTTTTGGGGATTTTATTTTTTTCTGGTTGGAGAATAAAAGTTTGGCAGAAAACCAAATTTAATGAAAAAACCGGTGTCGACCGGGCTTTTTCCGGTTTCCCAAAAAGGCGTCCCGAGCGATGGGGCCCCCCGGGCCCGGGCCCCAAAGATGGGGGGCCGAACACGATTTGGAAACGCTTACATTGGTGGAAAAAACCCAAGGGGCATATCGGCATCAGGAAGGACCCCAGAAACTAATTGGTCCCGTGCCGAAAAAAAATTTTGGTGCATGTTTTGGCAAAATTAAAATTGGGGCACAAGGGGTTGGCGGGGGAAACCCAGTGGCCCTGGTGCTCCCAAATTTCTTTTAAAGGCTATGGAAAGCATGGATGGCGTAATCAACCAAAAAGGCCCTGGGGGGGATGTGTAATGGCTGTTGCCGTGCAAAGGTTGGATGCAAAAAGGGGCCCGGGGGGAAAAGGAAAATTTCCCCAAAGAGGCCCTGGTTTTCTGGTTTTTTTTTCCGGGAGAAACCCCTAATTTTTAAAAGCAGAAAGGGGCCAGGGAAATTTTCCAGCTTGAGGAGCGAACAGAAGAAAAAATTTTTGAGGGGTTCGAGTGGATGGAACCCCCACTAACGGTTGTTCGGGCCCTGGGAGGAAAAATTTCCCCCGGGAAAGGGCCCAAACCCTAATACCCCTTTCAAAAGGGTAACCCAGAACTAAAAAGGGCGTGGCTTATTTTTTGAGCCCGTTTGGGACTGTCGTTTCAGGGTTTTTGGGGATATGTGAAGCTTCGGCCCCGGAACTCATACGGGGCAGAGTTTTTCCCGGGTTTTTTCGGGGCATTTTGGGGGGGCCAGAGGTGGCCCCCAATGGAGAGAGCCCATGTCCGGGAAAGTCCCCCCGCAGGGGAATTTTGAAACCATTTGCCCAAAAAAGGGAAGACCCAGAATTGTCCCTGTTAAATTTTCCCTAATAACAGGGGGGGGAACCCCCTTTGGATTAGCATTTCAAAAATGCCAAACAGGATTTGATAAATTTTTACCCCAGATAAATTTGGTGGGCCCCCTAGTGACTTTCATGCTGCTGCGAAGGAAAACCAAAAAAAATTTTCGCGGGGCGCCGCTGCCCACCGTCCGGAAGGGAGTCCAGTGTAGGGGTCACACAGTGGAGGAGGTTTGACTTTTTTTTTCCACCAGGGACCCAAGGAGTCCAGCCCCAATCCGGGGATTCCAGGGGGGGGCCCCCCTCTTTTCTGAAGGATTTGTCACCAAGATGTGTCCAAAAGGTACAAAAATTGCCAAAGCAGGGGAGCCCCCGACGGAATTTTTTAAAGACTTTTTCCGGGTTAAAATTTAAACATTTTAGTTGCCTTGTTAAACGTACACTTTAAATTGTGGGAGGCCCTTGGGCCGGAGGTCCAGGGGTTCCCGCCAGGCCAGAAAAAATCCGGGAAGCAGTTGCCGGGACTTTTGGGAGGGGGAGGGTTCAAGTCTATGGACTTAATTATTGCATGCTGAGTGTCTATTGAAAATTTTAATTTTTTGTGAAAAATGCCCCTGCCCTTGAACTGGGGTGCCAGTGAAACCCGCGTCTGCTGCACATTTGGGGATTAAAGGAAGGAAACTCCCCCACAAAAACGCAGTAAGTCAGTCAACAAGAAAATGGGGAGAATCCCCAAAGGGAAAGGTGCCCCTGGAAAATTAATGTTTGTTAGTGTAGAGATAAATTTGGCTTATTTGGTTTATGACCGCTCCCAGCATTGGAGCAAACTAGCAAAAGGTAGGGCCCCCTAGTTTTTTGGGGGTTTTTACACGTTTTTAGTGTTGTAGGGGGAGGGTTTTGCCCCTTTTGAAAGAAAACCAGGAAAAAAGGGGTTTAAAACCGATCATCCCCGGGGGAGCTAAGGTGGGTTCCCATAGAAAACAAGGTATCCTTTTGCTTTTCCGGGGGGGAAAAGTAAAGGAGTATGTTTGCCCCGCAGTTGTAAAGTGAAGCCCCCTTTGGGTTCCAGATGGTAAATTGGGTTTTACTCCGCCCAAACAGCGCCCCTTTTGTAAACGCAATAGTAACGTGCAAATTTTATCAATGCCCCCCGGGGGTAGGGGGTGGACAACACCCAAAGGGTATTTCAGGAAAATGTAGGTCCGGGGGTTTTGGGGGTCCAAAAGCGAAAGACCTTAGTACCGCTCGGGAAATTAGTGCCCAGGGGTGAACTACCCAGCTAGAGCAGAGGAAGAGGCTAGGTTTTATTCCCTTTAGAGGGGGGTTGGGGTTTGAGTGTAGTGCAGAAGTAAAGAGTCCTGGAAGTGAGGGACATGAAAGAAAAATGTGTTGGGCCCCTGTCTTTTTGAAACCAATGGTTCCCCTATTACAACCAAGGTCCCCTTTTCCCAGTGCGGTCAAGAAAGAGGTGAATGTGTTGCAAAAGCTGCCCCTGCAAAACGGGGGTTTGGGGCATGACAGGGTAAAGGGAAAAGCGGGAATTTTGGGGTTTCCCTGCTTTTAGGGGGAAAATAATTGGGGTTTCCCTGAAAACGAATTTTCCCCAAGAAACACTGGGGACATAGCAGGCTCGAGAGGGGGAAGGGGGTTGGGAAAAACCCTGTACAAGGGGCCAGTATTTATCTAAGATACCCGATAAGCCCTATTTTGCATGACAATTTCAGGGGGGGTCCTAAAAGGGGGCAAAACGGGGGGGGGGGAGTTCTCCCATTTGGGAATGGGGGAAACCCGAGATATGGAGGAAGAACTCCCCTTGGGAGCTTCTAGACAACCGGGTTTTAGGGGGGTTGCTCAAGCACTAGTGAGGTTTCAGAGGAAAAAGAGGGGAAGAAAAAAGCCCGTTTGGGGAATTGGGCCGGATAATCCGTGAAAATTGAGGTAGGCGTTTGGGAAACCAGGGAAAACCCCCATGGGAAGGGGGCAGTGGAAAACCCACAGAAAAGGGGGAAAGTCCCGGGGCCTGCCCGGGAGATTATCCCCGGACGACATGTAGAACAGGGCCTAGGAAAGGGTTCTGTCCTCCCAGCCTGAGGGTCTCAAACCCAGGTAACGGGGGGTTTTGTTTTTGGGACAGAGGGTGCACCTCAGGGCTAAGAATGCAAAAGCAGCAGGTCTCTAAAGGGTTTTTGAGCGGGAAATTTATTTTGGGCCCCGTCAGAGGGAAAGTGAAACCCGCTGAAACAGGGAATATAGGGCAAAAACCTTGGGGTTTGGGGGCATCCCCCTGTGATGGTTGGGAGGTCCAAGGGTTTGTAGGGAGAAAGTCTAGGCCCCCGGGTGGGCCTGCAACTCAGAATTACAAAAATGGAATTATCAGTGAGGAAAAATGTTTTGGGAAATTTTCTCAGGGAAAATTTGGGGTTTCCCCGAGGGGTCTTTATAAGAACAGTCAGCCCGATGGGGAAGGGGAAAAAGGTGGTACCGTGGGGGAGTTGGGAGAGATACCCTTGAATTGTCGCTGAGGGTTTTCGTTTTGGCAAAAACAAGCCCCCACTTTGGGTTGGGGGAAAAGGAAAGGATTGTGACCGGCCTTGCCCAATTAGCCCCAGTGGTGGGGGAACCTCGGTAGATTCCGGGGGATGGGTTTCCCCGGGGCTTTGCATCTGAGGATGTAAGAGAGAGGTTTTCCCAAATTGGAAACCAGGGAGGGGGAAGGGGGTTTAGGAGGGAAACCAGGGGGAAAATGGGGGAAAGGGGGGGTTTTAGGGGGGGCCGGGGGCTTTTTTAGGGGGAAAAGGGAGGGGGGGTTATATTTTTGGGGGGTTAGGGGGGGGGGGGGGGGGCGGGGTTTCCTTTAAAACCCCCCGGGGGGTTTAAAAAACAATAGGTGTTAAAAAGGGATGAGCGACAGGTCACAGGGGACGGGGGAAAAGAGGATAAGTAGGGGTTGGGGGGATAAACTCCTGTACCCCATCGGGGGAAAGGTTTCGTGGTCCCTCAAAGTAAACCAGCTGTGAGTGTCTTTTTTAAAAAGGGGTGGATATCCCAGAAAAGGTTTTCTTTGAAACCCCAGAGGAAGGGTTTTTGCAAGGTAAAAAAACCCACGGGCCCTTTTTCAAAGGGGGGTGGGGTATGTGACGGTGCACCTTAGAAGGGCGCAATTTTCCCCCCTTTGGGTTTCGCAGCAAACCCGAGTTCCAAGGGATTTTGGGGTTTTTCCCAAATTTTGCCTGTCAGGGGAGGGAAAGGGCAGCACCGGGGAAGGGGAACCCCCGGGGTTAATTACTCAGGTGGTAATTAGAGAGGTTTTTTTTCAGCTGAAGGTTTTGTTTAAATAGCCTTGGGTTTTGTTTTACCAGAGGGGGAAAAAGTGTGGCCACAGTCAGGGGAGGACGTGTGGGAGGCCTTTTGTCCCGGGGAGGGATTTCCCGAATTCTTCCCTTTTTGGGGGTTTTAAAAAGCCAGGCCCCAAACATAATTTTACAGTTGGGGTACTTTTTTTGTGGGGGCTGGGTAGTAGACCCAGACCAAATGATAGAGAGGGACTTCTTTACTTTTATTATTGGCTGGACGGCCTGGGAATTTTTTTTGGGGTTTTATTTTTCTGTGGGAGAATAAAGCGGCAGAGACCTTTTAATGAGAAACCGTGTCGACCTGCTGTCCGTTCCCAAAGCGGCACCCCAGAGCGAGTGCCCCCAAACCCGGGGCCAAGATGGGGGCCCAAACACGATGAATGCTTACACTACATATAAAAGACTCGCCCTCTATCAAAAACCCAAAATTACAGAGCTCGTTTCTTCCTCTACATATAACCCTATATACACAGAGCCAGTTCTCCCCCCTTATCATATAACCCTATATATCAAGCGCTCATTTCCCTCCTTCATATAACCCTATATATACAGAGTCATTCTCTCCCTCTTCATGTCCCCCTTATTACAGGCTCCTCTCCTCTTTCTTAACCCAAAATATCACAGAGCCGCTTCTCCCCCTTTCAAAAACCCCTGTTACACAGAGCTCAGCTTCTCTCCTCTATCATAAAACCCTTTTTAAACACAGGTCAGTTCCTCCTCTATCATAAAAACCCTTATATCACAGAGCTCGCTTCTCTCCCTATCATTAACCTTATACACAGGCTCACTTCCCCTCACTAAAACCCTTTTTAAAAAGAGCTCACTTCCCCCCTTAATCATATCCCCTATATAACAGAGTCAGCCCTCCCTTAATTAACCCTTTTAAATCCAGAGCTCACTCCTCTCATCAAACATAAACCTATATACAAAGAGCTCAGCTTCTTCCTCTTCTAAAACCCCTTAAATCAAAAGGCTCAAACCCTTCCCCCTCATCTATAACCCAAATTTTCCAAAAGCAGTTTTTTCCCCCTTATATAACCCTATAAACACAGAGCTCAACTTCTTCCTCTCTATCTTTAAAACCCATAATCAAGAGCCTTTCTCTCCTCTATATAACCCTGTATTTCACAGAGCTCACTCCTCCCTACAAATACCCTATTATCACCGAGCTCACTTTTCCTCATCATAAACCCATATATCAAAGCTCGTCCTCTCCTTATCACAAACCCAATTTTCACGAGCTCAGCTCCCCCTATATAAAACCCCTATATACACAGAGCTAAACCCTCCCTCTATCAAAAACCCTAATTACAGAGCTCACTCCTCCTTGATATCCCCTGTCGGCCCAAAAACACGTTCACCCTGGAAACAGAACCCTCCCCTTTGCTGAGCGGTATATGGGGGACATCCCTTCTGTTTGTACTTGATAAAAATTGCTATTACAGATACGACTTCTATCTGGAAATTGACTCAAGATGTTCCAGATTCGAAAAGTCCCAATTGTCTCCTGTATTTTGGGCTGATTTCTTTATTTTTTTTAGATGTTATCACAGAAGCAGTGTTTTTTGGTGGGCTAAAATACTTTATAGCTTGTCTCTAATTAAAAATGTTCCAAAATAAACCAAATAATCGAAACCTTAAAGACATAAAATCATATGGCTGTCCCAAATTTTTTTAAAGGGCCTAAATCCAAATTATGTAGACTTTTGATTTTACAGAAAGTAATAAAAATGCCAAAAAAAATTCTCTCCTCTTATTCTTCATTGGCAAAAAAAAATAATTTGGTTCCTAATTGACCTAAAAAGAGGAAATTTTATAATTTTTCATGGCAGATAGTGAGAGAAACATGCAGATGTGTCTTTTTATATAGAGTATGTAAAATTCTGGTTTTATCTGTATTTGAATGAACTGCAGTACTATAAATTCACAGACAATTAGTACTATGGGGATATAGAATACTATATTCACAGAGCTGAGCAACTTAATATCCCATTAAAACTTAACATTTATTAAAAATCAATGATAAGAAAAACCCCAAAAAAACCATATAATCCGATCACTCAGGTCATATGTCTTATTTTTTGAATTTCTTTTTTTTTATCTGTTTATTTCCCCAGAAAGTTAAAGGGGTTGTCTCACTACATTTTCATTTTACCTAGCCCTTTTTCTTGGTTTCACTTTTGAATTCAGGGCGGTTTAGGGTTTCCCCCCAAGGGCTGCAGTAGCGCCTGGTCTTTAAAAAAGAACCAGTGCTGACAACCTCCAGAAGGGATCAAACAGGTCGTAGCATAGCGACCTAGGAGCGTTCACCCCATAAAAGAGGGAAAATTTAGAATGGGTAGGATACAGTTAATGGACACTATTGCAAAGTGACTTGTTTGCAAGATTTTAAAATATAAAAAGAAATTTCTTGTTGTGAGACAACCCCCTTTAAGCAGGGGAAAACATTTTGGGGCTATTTATTCTTAATCTTTGTGGGTTTTTTGGGGGAAAACCCTAGGGTCAGTTAGGGTCGCCCTTTTGGGTGGGGGTTCCTGCAGGGGTCACACTAGGATTACTCGGGAAAGAGATTATTTTTTTTTACGAAAAAACATTTTGTATCTCTTGCGTTTATTCCCTTTTTATGGGTTTTTTTTTTTTAAACTTTTTTTTTTTGAATCCGCCATGCAAAAAACTGAGGAATCAAAATCGCAATGATACGTTAAAATTTTTTTTAATTATAAGTGACACAGATTATTGCAGTTTCCAATGTCATATGGCTAGGATACATTTTCCCTTTTTTTCCATTTTATAAAAAAAAAAAATTTTAAACTTTTCAAAAACCCTGTTCCGGGTTATTACCGCGGATTTGTGAGCGTATTGAGCCACAAAATCCCCCCGTAAAAAAGGGGGGGGGGGCGGGGCCGGAGCGCGCGAGGGCGCTGCCCCCGGCCCCATAAAATGCTTATCTACGCGGACGCGCTGAAAAAAAATGTGCATGTCACTTTC
Organism: Phyllomedusa bahiana; assembly: GCA_025379985.1. Taxonomy (NCBI): domain Eukaryota; kingdom Metazoa; phylum Chordata; class Amphibia; order Anura; family Hylidae; genus Phyllomedusa; species Phyllomedusa bahiana. The sequence goes on from JAODAL010003975.1 coordinate 122,813, forward strand.
TCCCCCCCCCGGCGGGTTTGCCCAGCGGGGAGGGGCGAGGGTTTCCACTGTTTTCTATGAGAGCAGGGATTTCCGTAATTTCTGCTGCCCCAAAACCGGCGCGCAGTACGGCGCCAATCCGCGGCAAATAACCTGTAACGACCTTCTGATGTCTCCCAGCGGTTTTTAAGTACAAAACGAACAAAGGGTGTAAAACATCAAATGTAAACCAAACATAGGGCTACTTCAGGCACCTTTTTCCCCCCCCTGCGCGGCACCACTTTCCCCTTTAAAGTCCTAGCCCCCTCTGGAGTGGGATCTTTCTTTTCCCCCGGGTATCAGGTCCGGGTGACCCTTTGATGAATTTCAGCATTTAAAAAACAGGATTTGGTGAAATTTTGTAACCCCTGACACCAAAAACCCCCCCAAACTGGGTTTGGGTGAGTACATTCAAACTTTCACCTACCTTTTTGTGGTTTTTTTGGGTTTTTACTTATCATTGATATTTAATAATTGTTAAGTTTTAATGGGATATTTTGTTCTGTGAATATGAACTGCAGTACTAGACACAACCCAAGCACAGGAGTGGCGCTGTTTCTGAAAAAAAAGAGCATACCCTTTTTTTTCTAAAACTGGACATAATTCACATAAGAGAACAGCTGGGGCCTTATCTACATTCGGACAACAGTGAGCAAGAGCTACACGCTCAAGCGTTGTTTTGTAGCCATTTGGGGGGCTTGTACCTTTTGCGTTTTTTTTTATTAGCACGCATAAAGCTTTTTTTATTTTACCTCAGCCGGGGTCTGGGCTTGCGTGCAGGCTTTGTTTCCGCGCCGTTTTTGGGTACCCTATCTGTACAGCTGCATATCCGCCTGCCCGGCGGTGAGCCCGGAATGGTGAATGGCAAAGCGGGGATCCTCACAGAAGATACAGATAGAAGTCCACAGTAAGAGAGCCTATTTGCTTTTTTACATTCGGACATAATATGTGAAAACCCGGGTTTTAAAATGTTTCCCCCCAAAATAAACCTATGCTATTTTGATGCAATCAATTTGGGTGCTTTTGCGATGTTTGGATGAGATCACACAGTAAATTTAAAATGTGGGGTTTTTTTTCAACAAAAAAAGTGAATTCTTTTTCTTGGAAAATAAGACATCCCCAAAAATAATTTTACTCTCTTTAGGAGCAAAAATTAATATAAGACACTGTCTTATTTTCGGGGAAACAGGGTAGTAGAAAAAAGAAGAGGCTGACCAGCGACAAGATGAAAGCATGCAAAAATCACAGAAATCCTGAGCTCATCATTGAGAAGCTGCAAAGACTAAACAGAAACAAGAGTAATCTGGAAAAAGCAGACAAAACTGTCTTGGCAGCACCTTCTATTACTAATAGCAGCCTCTAGAATCAGGTCTGTATAATGCTATCTCTAGTCCGAGCCCAAGAGTAGGTGGGGAAAATTTTGATTTGTTTGAAGCCCTTTAAAACGTATCCCAAAAAGGTCTGCTGTAACACAGCCCATCGCAGGGGCGCGTTTGTTTTGGGTTATGTTTTGGGGGAAAACCCCCACTTTGTGAATAACAGATTGTCAAGTAAGGACTGTTTTTTTTTCTCCTTCCAACGCCACAAACACGATCAGTAAAGCATAAGGTGCTGCTGGAGATGGCTGCTAAACTACAGCCCCCCTGCTTTAATACAGCAGAAACACTAACACAACATCATATCGCCATACGGTGAAAAGCAACTGAGCTCATACATATTTCTAAGCTGTCCATCTCCATTGAGCATTATTGCATAAGATTATACAGCAGGAAGTCTGTCAAATAGAATAATAATGTATATACAGTGCTCCCTCAAGTTACACTGGCCTCAGGATACAATTATTTCACATACAATGGTCTTTCCTGGGACATTGTATCTTGAAACCACACTCACCATACAATATCACAGACACTGCTGATCTATGGCTCATGTGATTGATGGAAGATCCAACCAGTTACCATGAACATTTTACTTGTAAAACATCTGTGCATGCAGTACAGTGTGGTACTACATGTCCTGTACTGCTCTTACATGTATTAGTGAGGTGCATGCAGTGATTGGTGGTCTATAGCTCCTCTCTACAGTACAGTGCGATGCTACATGTCCTGTACTGCTCTTACATGTATTAGTGAGGTGCATGCAGGGATTGATGGTTTAGTAGCGTCTCTCTACAGTACAGTGCAGTACTACCTGTCCTGTACTGCTCTTACATGTATTAGTGAGGTACATGCAGTGATTGGCGGAATAGTCGCGCCTCTCTACAGTACAGTGCGGTACTACATGTCCTGTACTGCTTTTTACATGTATTAGTGAGGTGCAGGCAGTGATTGATAGTTTATTAGCGTCTCTCTACGGTACAGTGCAGTACTACATGTCCTCTACTGCTCTTACATGTATTAGTGAGGTGGATGCAGTGATTGGCGGCCTAGTAGAGCCTCTGTACAGTACAGTCCGGTACTAAATGTCCTGTACTGCTCTTACATGTATTAGTGAGTTGAATGCAGTGATTAGTGGTCTACAGCGCCTCTCTACAGTACAGTGCTATACTACATGTCCTGTACTGCTCTTACATGTATCAGTGAGAGGCATGCAGTGATTGGCGGTCTAGTAGCGCCTCTCTACAGTACAGTGTGGTACTACATGTCCTGTACTGCTCTTACATGTATTAGTGAGGTGCATGCAGTGATTGGTGGTCTAGCAGCTTCTCTCTACAGTACAGTGCGATGCTACATGTCCTGTACTGCTCTTACATGTATTAGTGAGGTACATGCAGTGATTGGAGGTCTAGTAGCGCCTTTCTACAGTACAGTACATGTTCTGTATGGCTCTTACATGTGTTAGTGAGGTGTATGCAGTTATTGGAGGTCTATTAGCGCCTCTCTACAGTACAGAGCGGTACTACATGTCCTGTATGGCTCTTACATGTATTAGTGAAGTACATGCAGTGATTGATGGTTTAGTATCGCCTCTCTACAGTGCAATGCGGTTCTATATGTCCTGTACTGCTTTTTCAATAGGCCAGGATGAGCATCTCTTTTGGGAACCAGGTGAGGGCCCATTATATTTTTTCTGGTACTTTGTATATGATAGGGGTGCACAACATGTGGCCCCCAGTGCTCCTCTGTGTGTCCCCCAGCCATTAGGACATAAACATACTTTCTCTGTCCCCATAGTTCAGAAAGGAATATTTATTGTTTGATAGCTGTATTCAACTGATGGCTGGCAGTGTTATGGTTGGCGCTGTATTGTTGGTACTGTTATGGTGGGCACTGTATGGTTGGTTCTGTTATGGTGGGCACTGTATGACTAGTAATGTTCTGGTGGGCACTGTATGGCTGGCAGTGTTAGGGCGGGCACCGTATGGTTGGCCCCGTTATGATGAACACTGTATGACTGGCAGTGTTATAGAGAGCACTGTATAGCTGGCACTGTTATGGCAGGCACTGTAGGGCTGGCACTGTTATAGTTGGCACTAAAAGGCTAGTACTTTATGGTGGGCATTGGAGGGCTGGCACTTTTGTAGTGGGCACTGTTGTGGCTGGTACTGTATGACTGGCCCTGTTATGGTGGGCACTGTAGGGCTGGCACTGTTATAGTGGGCACTATATGGCTTGTACTTTTACGGATGGCAATGTAGGGCTGGCACTGTTATAGTGGACACTGTATGGCTGGTACTGTATGGTTAGCCCTGTTATGGTGGGCACTGTAGGGCTGGCACTGTTATAGATGGCACTATATGGCTAATACTGTTATGATGGGCACTGTAGGGCTGGCACTCTTATAGTGGACACTGTATGGCTGGCACTGTAGGGCTAGCACTGTATGTGTTGCACTGTTAGGCTATGTTCACACGGCTTATTTGCGGGGCGTAATTACGCCCACTCAATTACGCTGTGTGGACGGGGGCGGGAGCAGGGGGGCGGCGCCTCGCTGGCCCATAGTCTATCATTACTAGCGGCGCGTATACGGCGCTGGTAAATGACCTGTCACTTATCTCCCCCCACAGTGGACTCTCCGAGCGGGGAGAGGAGACGTAATCCATAGTTCTCTATGAGAACTGTGGATTACCGTAACGGCTGGGACGGATTCCAGCCGTAATTTGCGCAGTACGGTGCAAAATTACGGACTGACATACGTCCCATTTTAAGCCGTGTGAACATAGCCTTATAGTGGGCACTGTATGGCTGGCACTGTAAGGCTAGCACTGTTTATGTTGCACTGTTATAGTGGGCACTGTAAAGCTGGCACGGTTTATGTTGCACTGTTATAGTGGGCACTGTAAAGCTGGCATGGTTTATGTTGCACTGTTATAGTGGGCACTGTAAAGCTGGCACGGTTTATGTTGCACTGTTATAGTGGGCACTGTATGGCTGAGACATTTTGGGGCTTCAGAACCAATTACCAGTTTCCCAAAAAGTTACGGTTTCAACATACAGTGGTTGTCCTGGAGCCAATTAATATTGCATGTTGAGCGACCTCTAGAGTATGAGTATGTTACTTACGCTGTGTTCACATCAGTATCAGTGCTCTGCTTAGTGCCTCTTTAGCAGGTTCTGTCATATGTCAAAGCTCACTTGCTTGGCTACAGTCGGAACCCCCATAAAAATGAATGGGTAGGACGGCCCTCCTAATTCTTTTAGGTGCACGGTTGGCTATCTATGAGCCGACCTGTGTCACAGAAGTGAACATGTGGGAACACTACTTTGAATAACAAATACCTCTACAGAATCCAACATATCCTATGATGTGTCAGTGAGGTCTAATAGGTGCCAATAGTAAAGTATATGCCACGGAATGAATCCCACTATGTGTCAAGACTGTTTTAAAAGGAAACCATAAACAGTGTGAACAGTGCCTTCAAGGGGTTTTGCCATGAAGGCATTTCATTCTTATTTGTCCTGCTTTAGCTCTGTGTGCTCAAAAGGGGGCATGTATGATTTGTATGAACTGTATATCATGTGACCCAGCCGGTTGACATCACCATGCCTTTCCCTACAGTGTGCTTACTATAGTCAAACAAAGGTTTGTTTATGTAAAGAGCTGCGAGTAGCTACAGTGTGGCTGAGTGGTTATCACTTCTGCCTTCCAATGAAGGGGGTCCTATGTTCAAATCCCTGCAGGAATCATACGCGTGTATATTTTTTTTTGGTCTCAAACCTGATTGAGGTCTCTTTTTATTTTCTTGGCGCTGTTTCACTAATTACAAAGGAATACAGAGGACAGGAATAGAATTACATAAATTGACAGTAGCTTCATAAGATGGGAGGTGATGTCTGAGCATGTTACTGGTTGTACCCCCCGGAGATGAGCTGTACACTATGGATCACTAAGGTAGCAGTTAAAACAAAAAGAGTACAGAATTTTTAATAATGATGAATGGTGAAAATGTTTATCATTTAATTAGCAAATTTCCTATGATAATTTTACTTTGTGGCAAAACCCATTTAAAGGAAATCAAACTTATTTATAAATTGGGAATAGGAAACAAAGGTTGTTTTCATTTCAGTATTTGTCTCCATGTCAATGTCCAGAAATATACTTTAAAAATAAATTTTCATGACCAAATGTTTCTTTCTTGCTTTCAGAGCTCCACTGCCACTCAATGGGACCGCTGAGCATGTATCTGTCTATCTTTGTCAATTCTATTGACTTTCAATGCAGTGGCAGTGTGTATAGTCGACCGCTGCTCCATTCAAACAGGTGGAATCATGACCCAAGTTCTCATGACTCGCAACAACCAGGCACTTATCTTCTATCCTGTGGATTGGTGATGATTTGTACTTATGGCAAAACCCCTTTTGGAAATGAATAAGCCCAATATAATGTTACAGAGGACCTGTGGCCAATACTGACTTGTCTGTTTTAGAAGATGTGCTCCCAGTTATTCCAAGAATTAACAATTCTGGAGCATCTTTCCCAAAATCTTTATGTTGCATGGTTCCTATTATTTCTCCCAGAAATTCATTACCAAACTGACAGATGGGTGTTAGCAGTGGAGGGTGTGTACCTGCACAGCCTGATATTGTCCAATCATTGCTGTCAGTGTGTGCAGGGATACACCTTCTGAAAGCTGGAATAGTGACAGCCAGCTGACAGTTTCAGCACAATGCAAACTTCTAAGAGCAGACAATCCAAAATGGTTATTTCACAGACAACACAAGTATTCACTAGTAGAAGAGTAGAAGTTAGAGGCTAACTGAGTATATTTGATAGTGAGCTTTCGAGAGGACTAGCTCTCTTCTTCAGACATGATGTTATACAAGAAACTGAAAATTCAGAGACATTTTATACCTAAAAGACATGGACCTTCAAAGGATCTTAGAATCTTTAAACATATAGTAACAAAATGCAATATAAGTTGAGAAGTTAATTACAACAGGTCAAGAAATAAACAATCTGGAAACTTGTGAGGCGTGACAGGAGGGAACAGTAATTCTTGCTCTTATCTGTTTTATATCAGGTGGTGATTTGTGACCCTCGCAGTTCACACATAGGGCCACATCTATGAAAACTGTCTAGGTCTAAAGCTCACTTTGTTGCCCATAGCAATCAATCAGAGCTCATAGCAACCAATCAGAGCATCCCTTTCATTTCATATAGTGCTCTGGACAAACAAAAGGGGCTCTCTGATTGGTTGCAATGAGCAACAAAGTGAATTTTAGACCTAGACTATTTTACATACATGCGGCCCATAGTGTGACATGAAACTGGCATGAATATTAAGTCCATTTTGCAGAGTTTGAAATTTTTGCATTAATTTAAATTCCCATTCCCTCCTCTCCCTCTGCGCCTTAAAATGTCCCATTAAAACCACAACCCACAAATCTTCTCCAGAGAAGACCACTTTATTGAAGATTTGTGGGATGTGGTTTTAATGGGGCATTTTAAGGCGCAGAGAGAGAGGAGGGAATGGGAATTTAAATTAATGCAAAAATTTCAAACTCTGTAAAATGGACTTAATATTTATGCCAGTTTCATGTCACACTATGTGTGAACTATGAGGGCCACAAATCATGACCTGATAAAAAAAACAGATAAGAGCAAGAACTACTGATCTCTCCGTCACGCCACAGAAGTTTCCAGATTGTTTATTTCTTGACCTGTTGTAGATAACTTCTCGACATATTGCAATTTGTTATTTTTAAAGATTCTAAGATCCTTTGAAGGTCCAGGTCTTTTGTTTCTTGTATAACACCATGTCTGAAGACGAGAGCTAGTACTCTCGAAAGTTCACCATCAAATATACTCAGCCTCTAAAAGGTATCGCCTTATATCTTCACTCTTCTACTAATTTCTATGGCTAACACGGTACAACATTATACTACAAAGTATTCACTAAAACAGACATGTGAAGAGGTCACAGGTCCTCTTTACAAGGTGAACATTCACTTCAACACTAAACCTTAGGCTGGGTTCACCCGTTGCATTATTGCATGTGTTTCTTAACAGCATAAAAACGCATGTAGTAAATGTATGCATTTTTTTAACACAAGTGGTTTTGTAAATAACTCTAATTTGGAACACAGATGAAATTTGCGTGTGTTTTTAAGGCAACTGAAAATGCATCAAAAATGCAATGTGTGAAGCCACCCTTATTTTCATACCCATCTGATAAACCAGTTTTAGTATGATTTTTTATGCTTAGATAATGAATTGAAATTACTTCACTTTCTAAAAAGTGCCCTGCAAGATGCCACACCACTGTGCACATGGAAATGCCAATATTATGTGTATAAAACAGTTATATTAAGCAAATCTGAACAGGATAAAAAAATAACCGTGACTCTAGTAAACTACATGGATACCAAGCTGTGCCACTTCCAACCAAGATCACTTCCCATATGGTAGGACAAATTGACTCTGTGGTCTATAATAAGAAAATAGCTATACATATAACTATCCTGCAGGCCCTATTTCTTTATGGTTAGTTATTATTAGATGTATACCATTAAAAGTCTATTTTCAAGCTATATTCAGTACTTGTTCTTTTTTTTGTCTCTACCTTCAGGCCAAGAGTTGCCAGCCCCTCTCTGTCAGGACCAACAATAATTTCCTTTATATCAAGGAACATATCATACTACTACATACTGTATCTAGAGCTATAAAGTATGCATAACAAAGGATCTTTCTCTACATAACTAGAGATATACTAACTACAAGAAAGAAGTTTGCATGAAATAAATATACAGCTAAAACTTAAAGGGGTTTTGCCACAAAGTAAAATTGATGTGGGAAGCTTGCAAATGAAATAACAAACATTTTCACCATTCATTATTATTAATAATTCTGCACCGTTTTTGATTTAGCTGCTCCTTTAGTGATCCATTGTTTACAGCTCATCTCCAGTGGATACGACCAGGGTTGTGAGCTCCTCAGTCCTGGTCGCACATGCTCAGATATCACTTCTCCTCTCAGACAGCCACTGAGTGTTCAAAACCCAGGTTCTGCGACTCTACTCCTGTCTTCTGTACTCCTTAGAAAATAAAAAAAAATCCACAGGTTTGGTTCCTAGGACCCTTGTGCTGGAGGCAAAAACTTTACCTTTTCAGCAAATTCCCCAATGCTTTAAAATAAAAAAGGGGCCTTTCTTTTACAATTGGGGAAAGAAAAAGGGTGTTGCCCTCCCGCTGGGTCAATGGAAAATGCAATTCAAAACAAATCACAACGCCCCCTTTGAGAACACAGAGCGAAGAGCAAATACAGGGAGAAAGAATGGTGGCCCCAAAAACCCCCTTTTTAAACCCTTTAAATGAAAATTTAACTTAAAAAAGTATAATTCAAACAGGGCCCAAAAGAAAACCCCCAGTTTTTCCTTTTATCCGGACCCACCCCGAAACCTACTACTACACAATAAGAAATTTTCTGCCCCCAAAAAGGGGACTCCAACCGGAACCTAAACCTGGATAAGAGTCCCTATTCTTGGGCCCTTTTAAAACCCTTTAAAATTAAATTGGCCAACCCCTTTATAAACTTTTTTTATTTCCCGTTTTTTTTATAAAAAATTTTATCCGAATTGTCCCCCAAACAGATCTGTCAATATTTTTTAATATGGAAATTTTAAAATTTCCTGTGATGTGTTTGCAGTCCACTAAATATGCATTTCCCGGTGGGGGTGCACTCACCTGTTATAGCTGATTTCAGGCCTTTTGAAAATTTAAAATTTCCCGAAAAATATTAAAACGTGTCGATATATATATGTCCAACACGTTTTCCCCCCTTTTAAACCCTAAACAAAAAGGGGTTTAAAAAGGGGGGAAAGAAAAAAGTTAATAATTTAATTTAAAATTTTCATCACAAAATGATATAAAATTTGGTTTCCCTTTGGGGGATAAAAGCAATATAAATCCAAATTCCGGGGTCAATAATTTTTAACCCAAATTTTAACCAATCACCCCCCCAATCCCTGAAAGTAAAAGGAACCCCCCAAAATTAAAACGATAAGGGCCCCCCATGTCTATCGAGGCTGGCGGCCAAAAATTTTTTTTGGACCTTTTACAGGGGCCCGTTTTCAGGCAAAGGGCCCCGGGGTTTAATTTTTTTTAATTCCCCCCTCCCAAGCACCCCCCCATTATCCCCCCCCCCCGGGGGGGGGGGGGCCATAAATTAACGGGGCCTTTTCCATTGTGGGTTTTTAAATGCGCCCGAAAACTCGGGGGGATGGGGGGGAAGGCGGGGTCCCAACTTAAAAAATTTTTGGAAAAACCAAAAAGGCCTACATATTTAAAAAAGCTTTCCAACGGCCCTTTCCTTGGTTTGGGCCAATTTACCCGCTGGAAACCCTTGTATTAGGCCCCATTTTAAAAAAAATGGTATACCTGAAATGCGGAACCTGGTCACCCCCCCCGGGGCTAAGGGAAAATTTCCCCCTTGGAATTTTTTTAAACCCCAACCTTTTAAGAAAAAGGGGGGTTAAATAAAAACAGGGCCCAATTCTACACTAAAAAGTAAGGCCAAAAATAAAAAAATTTTCCCGTGGGTTTTTAAAAGCCCAAAATTTAATACATGTCCCCCCTTAAAAATTCAAAATTTTTTTGACCCCCCCAAAAAAGATGCCCCAAAAAATTCCAGTTTTTTTCCCCAGCCCCAACTAAACATTTTTCGCCAAACCTGCCCCAATTTTTTTTCAGCTTTCCAAATTTTGTATCCCCCCCATAGTAAACGGGGAACCCAGGCGGATATAAGCCCCTACTAGGGCGATAATTTTGAAACCTTTTTGGGGTTCCCGGGCAAAAGGCCCGTTAAAAATAACCCTTTAAAAAGGGGGTTTTAGAAAAGCGCCCCCCGAATGGTTTTGGCTCCGGCCACCCCCCCTTTAAACCCCCGGGTCTGGGTGTTTCCTTTTCTGCAGGTCATACAAAAAGGGCAGTGTAAGTCAATTCCACAAGTCTGGCTCAGGCACCACCTTTACCCTGGTCCCCGGGGTGTTCTTTTGCAGGTCCAAAAAATAAGGGGAGTGTAGAAGGGCCCAAAAATTAACCCCCCACCAAGGGGTTTTTCCGCGGGCATACATTTTCAGGGCAAAAAGGGGTGAGCCAAAACCACAATTTTTGGCTCAGGCAAACCCCCTTTTCCCCGGTTTTTGCTGTTTTTCTGCCGGGGCATTTCCCTCCCGGCGTGTTTTGTGCCAATTTTCCACAAATCTGGGTCAGGCACCAACCCTTTTAAACCCCCATCTTTCAGTTCTTCTTTTTCAGGTTTATACATACAGGGCAGGTTTTTGACCAATACCACAAGTCTGGGGGGCCCCCCGCGCCCCCCCTTTTACCCTGGTTTTGGTTTTTTCCCCCCGCGGGTCAAAAACATTCAGGGGCAAATTTTAGGGCCATTGCCAACCCCAAGGCCCGACTCAGGGACCACCTTTACCCCCGGTTGGGCCCTTTTCTTTTTTCCGGTCTCATTAAAACGGGGGAGTTTTGTGCCAAAAACCAAATGCCCGGGTCAGGCTCCACCTTTTTCCCCGGGTTTTCTGTTCTTTTGCGGTCAAACATACTGGGGGCGGGGGAAAAAGGGCCCAAAACCACAAGTCCCGGCTCAGGCCCCCCCTTTAACCCCGGCTGGTTGGGTTTTTTGCCCGGTTCTTACAGGGGCATGTAGAGCCAATTAACCACAAGTCTGGGGTCAGGCACCCCCTTTACCCCGGGCTTTGGGTGTTTCTCTTTTTGGTCATACTTTTCAGGGGGTGTAGAGCAATACCACAAAGTCCCGGCTCAGGCCCCCACCTTTACCCTGGTTTCCTGGCCTTGTTCTTTTTTCCAGGTCAAACATACAAAGGGCGTTGTTAAAAGCCAACCCCAAAAAGGGCTGGCTCAAAGGGACCACCTTTACCCTGGGGTCTCCCCGGTATTTCTGCAAAAGGGCCTTAAAAAATAAAAAGGGCAAAAAAGAAAAACCAAAATAACCCACAAAGTCTGGGTTTTTAAAGGCAAACCAAAAACCTTTAAAAACCCTTTGGGCTGGGTTCTCCTTTCAGGGTTCCAAAAAATACAGGCCCCGTTTTGGAAAAAAAGCCAATACCAAAAAAAGTCTGGCCGAAAGGCACCAAAACCTTTTTTCCCTGGTTCCCCGGCTTGGTTCTTTCTGCAGGTCAAAAACTTTCAGGGCCAAAATTGTAGAGCCAATAACCCACAAAAATCTTTGGCCTTTTAGGGCACCCAAAACCCTTTAAAAAGGGTTGGGGGCCTTTTTCTTCTGCCGGTCATACAACCAGGGCAGTGTAAATTCCAATTCCCCCAAGTTTTGGCTCAAAGGGGACCAAACCTTTTCCCTGGTCTGGGTGTTCTTTCGACAGGGCCCCTTAAAATAAAAGGCCCGTGTAGAGCCAATTTCCAAAAAAAGTCTTGGGTCATGGCCACCAAAAAATTTACCCTGGTTGGGGTTGGGTTCCCCTGGCCCGGTTTATAAAAATACAGGGGGGAGTGTGACGCCCAAAAACCCCAAGTCTTACTCCAAGGGAACCCCCTTTTACCCTGGCTGGTGTTCTTTTCAGGTCATAACATACAGGGCAATTTTTTTAGGCCCCAAACCAACAAGTCCCCCGGCTTCAGGGCCCCCACCCCTTTACCCTGGGGGTGGGTGTTCTTCATGAGGTATACATACCCCCGGGCAGGGGGTTTTTGAGGGGCCAAATAACCACAAGGCCCCGGCTTTCCCCAAAGGGACCACCTTTTACCCTGGTTCCCAGCTGGGTTTTTCTCCAGGTCCTTTCATTTCCCAGGGGGTATTTGAGGCCCCAAATTTTCCACAAGTCTTGGGCTTCACGCCACCTTTTACCCGGGCGGCTGTTTTCTGGGGAGTCAAAAAATAAAAGGGACCCGTGTAGACCAATCCCACAAGGGCTTGGCTTTCCCGGGACCACCTTTACCCCCCCAGTCCTTGGGGGTGTTTTTCTTGGGCCGGGGGAAAAAATACGGACAGTGTAAGGGGCCAAAACCACAAATCAGGGACTCACCCCTTTAAATTGTCTTTGGGTTTTGGTTTTTTGGATAAGTTCCAGGGGGTTTTTGCGTCAAAGAATCAAAATGGTCTAATCCATTTTTTGTGGGAGGAATTTCCCCCAGAAACCGGGGGGCCCCCCAAAACTTTTTGGGACATTAAAAATTGTGGGCCCCCGGCCTTTTCCCCCAAAAAAACCCTTTTGGAAAAAAACGATCTGGTTTTCCCACATCTAAAAAAACTTTTGGGCTCCCACAGCGCAGTTTTTCCTTTTATACATTTTTCCCCAAAATATTTTCCCTTTTAACTTTGTTTTAAAATGTTTTCTGGTTCCAGTTGGGAACCCCCGGGGCCCTTTTCCCCGTGATTGCTGGAAATTTTTCACTCCCCTTGCTTCATCCTTTTTTTTCTGCCCGACCCCATTTTTGGCGCAGATGGTTTATACTGATTATTTATTGATGCTCCCCCAGTTTAAATTTATTTTGGGTTTCTGTGTGGTTTGGGTTTCAGAGGGGAGGGGCTAATCACAGCCTGGGCCGGGGGCTTTGACATATTATTTTTTATGCTTTTACTTTTTACTCTGCTGTTCCTGCGCAAACCCCCCTCTCAAAAACCTTTTGTTACAACGCCCAACCTCCTTTTGGCCCAAAACCCCTCCCACAAGGCCTTTGCACCCTTTTAACTATATTTTTGCATTCAGGGAAGATACGGGTTGTGGTCTTTTTTTTCCCTCGTTTGGTGCAGCAAGTTGTAGTCACGGAATGGCAACAAGGGATCATCTACATATTAAAAATTTATATATTGGAGAGTGCCCATATGTTGCACAACCCCCTTTAAGGGGAGGATCCCCATTAACTTTTCTATTTGCCTTTCCCCAAAAAGTAATTTTCTCTACCCCCTCTCATCCCTCTGGCTTCCCCAGCGATCTTCTATACCCAGTGTATTTGAATTTAGAAAGTTTTTCCTACTTTCCCTGGCCTAGACCATCCCTTTTTGTGAAACAGCAAAAATTTTTTTTTTCCAATCCTCAAAAACAGGTTTTTTTGGCCCCCCCCCCCGGGCCCCCCAAATTGGAAACCCAAAATTTTCACACCCGCTCCCCACCACATTTGATACCTTGCAACACTAACGGAAAAATCACATAACCCCGTTGAGGGAAAAATTTAAAAATTGGGGCCCCAAATTTTTCCATTTTCCCCTTAGGGGGTTTTAAATCCCTTTTGTTTGCCATCGGTTTTGACATTTTATGGTTTTTGGGGGTTTTTTTTTTTTTTTGAGGGGACACCAAATAAACCCTGTTATACAACCTGTACACTGACTACTTTCTAATTTTGTTAAACAAAGTGTCCCTAAAACCTTCAGGGGTTGGGCCCCATGAACCCAAAAAATCCCCCAATTTTTTTCTAAAAAAAATGTGAGGGGTGAACCCCTTTTAGGGATATTTATCCCGTATATTTTAAAAAAAAGCTCAGAATCCCCTCTGGGTTCTGAAAAGGGGAAGTGGTTTGGCCCCCCCCCCCCCCTCCCCCCTTTAAAATGAATTGGGGAAATTCAGGGGTTTCAGCCGGCCGGGAACTTTTTTAATTTTGGAAAAAACCCCCGGTTAAAGATAAATATCAAGGGCTGAAAATTTAACCCTGCTTTAAACCTATCTGGCACTTATTTTTGCCTTAAAGGCCCCCCAAAAAAGTATCCAAAAAACTCTTTGTAAGTGGGGATACCCCGGCCCCCCCCCCCCCCTTGTGTTATTTTTATATTTTTAAAAACAATTTCAAAAGTATAAGCAAAACCCAAATCCCAAAATGCTATTTAAAAACCACTAATAGAATTTGCGCATCATTCAAAAACAGGAAACTGTAACAACATCAAGAGTAGCAATAAGGTATAAATAATAACGCCATATATCGGAGAGCCCATATAGCAGTGCTACATAGCAGAAAGCCACCAATATGTTATTCCCTACAAAATGGTACGATGGTCTTGCACCTAGTTGAGCCCCCTTAAAATCTGGGACCCATAGCAGAAGCTTTGGTTTCTACGGCTATAGTTTTGTCCATGCAATATTACATGAAGCCAAAGACCTTGTCTGCATTACTAAACCCCTTCTCGTGTGATACATGGGGATCCTACTGCGTCTAGTACAGAAATAAACATAGGAGATCAGCAGGCTCCATCGATAACAATGGACAACCACTGATTTAACAGGTACCCTGCCATGCTTAGCTTTCCCAGTGCTAGGATTGTAGCTTCCTGACATAAGATGGACAGTTGCACCATTTCCAGTGATTGGGGGACCACAAAGAGAACACCTATTGCTTTAACAAATTCCTATTCCAGCCACTCACCCAATGTAGGACTTAAGCCTGCTATTAGGTGAGGGAATATCATCTCTCAGACGCATTGCATGACAATTTATATAAAGCTGACTGAGTTAGCAGTCAAATGGAAAAGCAGAAAAGAGCAATCAATCACATTCGGGCAAAGCTTCTATCTGTCTGGGGCTTGTCAACAGATACCGACAGGTGTATGGCAGCAGAACGTATAGTGTTTGCATTGCTAATGTGTAATAACTTGGCAAATGCTTACACTATGTAAACACGGTATTACATTACATTGTGTATGCTGTGTATGCATAGGCTTAACATGAGAATAAAGTTCAGTACAGCTAAGAATAGTTAACCCCTTTCCGACACAGACAGTTTTGGTGGCACTGTTTTCATTTTTATCATCTGGGCCATCCAAGAGCCATAACATTTTTATTTCTCAAGTTGTAATTTTTAACAAGTGGGGCCAGAAAATATATTAAAAAAGGTTTCCGGGAGGAAATAAATAAAAAAAAACAAACAAAAACAAATCCACCATGTTTTTTTGGATTTTGTAATGATCACAACACCACCAAACTTGTATAGTTTTTGTTATGTTTAAATGCTTTTACAAAATAAAAAAATTAAAACAGAATTGATTCTGGGACCCATAATTTTTCCATTTTTCCATTTTCTATTTTATCTTTTTACACAGTTTTAGGGTAAATATGATTTTTTTGGATGCTTTTTGTTTGATTTTTTTCTGAGGAAGTTGGTGACAAAAAACAGCAGTGCTCGCACTTTTTGGGGCACATGTGTGAAAGTTGACATTTAAACGCCAAATTTCATATGCATAATATTAGTATTAAATGCGCCTGATTTATGAACCCGTTCTACAGCGGGTCATAAATCAGGTGCATTCTAGCCCTAGGACTACATGCTCCAGCTGTTATGCGCCTGGAACTGCTGTAGCGGAGCTATAAATCTATAGCTGCGTACGGTTCTAGTGCGCCCCGCCTCCCGTACGCCCCCCGAGATCGGGCGCATTGCAAAGTGCCGCTTGCGCTTTGTAATGCGCCTGATAATGGCGTACGGGCATTTAAAAATGTAACGAACGGGGCTGCGCCTGATATCGGGCTGAAAAGACGTCAGATATCTGGCGCAGCCCCGTTCGTACATGCGGCCCTTTGTCTTTATACAGCATCTACTATGCAAGATAGAAAACACAATATTTTAATAGCTTGGGTTTTTATGGACATGACTACACTAATTCAACAGGTCTACAATTTTTTTTTTCAGGTGCCAAGGTTTTTTGAATTTATGTTTATTTTTTATAATTTATATTTGTTTTTTTTTAGTCCCATTAAAGCTATGTTCACACGGCTAATTGCAGGGCGTACAGTACGCCCCGGAATTACGGCGGGTGTTCGGGGGCTCGTGTGGCGCAGGGGGCGTTAGCCCGCCGGCCCCACAGTCTGTTACTAATTATGGCGCGTAAGCGCTGTGAATAAATGACATGTCAATCATCTCCCCATGCGTACAATACGATCGTATTGTATACGTGGAGAGAGGAGGCGTAGTCTATAGTTCTCTAAGAGAACTGTGGATTACCGTAATGAATGGGGCACATGTTGCTCGTATTAGAGCACAGTACGCTCTCAATACGTGGCGAAATGCATCCCAAAATAAGCCCTGTGAACATAGCCTAAAGGACTCACTGCCATTGTGTTCCCAATCACGACATATGGGTGTGACACATGGACGCTCATGAGAGCAGACAGAAAAATAAGCAATGCTTTTGAGATGTGGTGCTAGAGAAGATGTATTCAAAACTATGGACAGATAGGATCATTGACAAAGATGTCCTTCATCGTATAAACTCAGACTTGTCCCTGGAAGCTTATATCACCAGACGGAAACTGAGGGCAAACTCATGAGTATCAAAGGGTCAGAAACAACTGAATGGATAGAAGAAAAAGAAAGAAGGGACTTGAACAAGTGGCCAGAGGGAAGCGCTTAATAGAAATACTAATGAAGGCTCATGGCTACCATGAAAACTCATAGGCAAACACTCAACTTGTCATGGTGGGGGGCAGTCAACAGGTGACCGACCAGTCCAACTACATGAATGCCTCAGACACTATTGACTGTGGTATATAAATGGTTAAAGGGATTTTGCCATCTCAGAAAATTGTTCTGAGGCCAGAGAACTGATAGATGGCTTGTCTAGATAATTTCTATGGCAATTCCAAATATACCGGAGTGTGTGTACTTGGGTATTTTTGGGACTCCCATAGACAAGAATAAGCGTGTAAGCAAGGCCACCTTTCTGAGGCCGGTTTGTAACAAGCTACAAGCTGGTCCTAAAAGGGTTTGACGGATGGCAAATGATTGGCATCAGAGTTACATTGATGCCAGCCACTGTTGCAGAGCATTAAAGGGGTTGTCTCGCTACAATGATTGGGTTTTAATTTAAAGATCTTTAAAAAACAAGCAGCTTTGCAATATATGTTCATTACAAATGTCCTACTGATTTTGAGCTAGCCCTGTTAGTATTACTACATCAGCTTCTCAGATCTCTATAGTAGCCGACCTGTTGATCCTTATCTTACTGGCTGTCAGGTCTGAATGACTCATCACCTTTGAAGACAGGTCGGAGCAGAGAGCCCCTCCCGCACAGAATGCTTCTGTTGTGGTGGGGGGGGTGGGGGTGGAGGACTCTGGCGTCTGTGTCCAAGGTGCTTGGATTAACCCTGTGTGTGCCTGCTTCCTCCTGCTCTCTACACAGATAGATGTGACAGCAGTGACCCTGTCTGTTACTATAATCATGATATGTCTTTGGAACTGTGACTATACTAATACTATACAGATCAGGCATGTGAATACTTTATGTTCTCCTGTATTAGGGACACATCCTGAGTATAGTAACACTGCCCTTGTTGTTGCTGGAGATGTGGAGACTTGTAAGCTAAGCAGGGGATATAGGAACACATGCATCCCCTCTGCTCTATTAGCACACAGCTTCATATTCCTCTCTACACTCATAGATCAGCCCTCTCCTGCAACAGACCTAGGCAGGCACACACAGGGTGAACTCTGAGAGCAAACCCCCTCCCCCCCTGTATAGAAGTTACGTAGCTGCCTGTGTGCTGATGGGAGGGGGGAGAGGGAGCAGAACAGACAGACCAAGAAACACGCCCCTCAGTTCAACTTACCAGGGACAGTGACAGGCTGAAAGCTCGTAATGAGACAACTCCTTTAACTTCATTACACCGCTTTATATACTGCCCTGCCACTTTTGACATACATATACGGCAGATGCTGGAAAGAGGTTGAAAGGAGTATTACTAACATTGTATATCTATCTAGTAATGTTTCAGTACAATATATTTACAGCAAATAAATAAAGTAATAATGCACAAACTGATTTCATAGTACACAAATAATACACATCAGTTGCATAGCTAAAGGGGGCGCAAAGTGGGTGGTCTGTCCAGGGCAGCAATTTTTGCTAGTGCTACTTTTCATGTGAGTGCTGAGTCTTTTTATTAGAATTGATCCCCTATCTACACAATAGCTGGGAACTGTCCCCAGCTAAGATGGGATCCCTTCACCTGAGCAGTGGAGGGAGAACCACTGGGTTGTTTAACCTGCTGTGTTAAACTAAGTGAAAGGACCAGAGGGACATGTGACTGTGATGTCCCCACATGTCACCCGGCTGCTCCAACTACACCATAGAGGAGGAATAAGTACTTATATGTGGAAGAGGTGAAGGGAGGTGGAACTACAGCAATGACAAACACACTCTTATCTAAAAGGATGTTTAGTATGGAATGCTGGGACTTGTAGTTCCACAATTCCCAGTAGGTCACACTTGCTGTTCTTCAGGATAAGGTATGTAGATGCAATAAAATGTGTCTATATACACAGTATATAAACCCTAGGGCAGGCATCCTCAAACTGCGGCCCTCCAGCTGTTGGGAAACTACAACTCCCATCATTCCCACTGTTATAGATTATATAAATGCATGATGGGAGTTGTAGTTTCCCAACAGCTGGATGGCCACAGTTTGAGGATGCCTGCCCTAGGGTTTGTGACTTTTTACTACAAACTATATAGTGTGTGTGTATATATATAATATATATATATATATATATATATATATATATATATAATATATATATATATATATAATATATATACAAAGTTTATGGCATCTGCAGTGCTTTATTTTGAAGTGTATCTAGTGTGGCATGCTGGCACTTGTGGCTCCATAGTGATTGCCTCAGACAGCTGCTATGGAACTCTAAGTGCCAGCACCCATATAATTTGTGCCACCAAACTCTCCTACTCCAGAACATACTGGAATAAGGCCAACCTGGACTGAAATGTTGCACATATTAAAATAAAATAAAAATATATAGAAATGATCTTGTTTGTTACCCGGGGACTGCCTGTAGTACTTTATAAACAAAAATAAAAATTAAATTACCTAAAAATAAAATCACAGACAAAAAAGGTGAAAACATTAGAAAAATGACTGAGCACAGGAAAGGGTTATAGCGTTCAAACCCATGTGTCATAAAAAGAAAAACTAATTATGCCTGAAAAATGAGGAAGGGGTGTAAACGTCTCATCAAGAACTCATTAGGTGATGTGATGTGTTATGATGTGGCGCAACATGTTAATGTGGTGGTGGAAGGGACTTGTTTCTCCCTGCCTTGAGTGCAATTTAACCTAGAAACGGCCCTGGATATCATGAGCACAATATTGCAGAAAGTGATGCTACAGAAGAGGATATTGCACGCAGCAAGGGTTTATTAGATAACCATGGGGTTCTACAGAATAGATGTTGCTATGTCTGAATTATCTATCTATCTATCTATCTGTCTGATAGTCTATCTATCTATCTATCTATCTATCTATCTATCTATCTATCTATCTATCTATTCTCTGCATCTATCTATTCTCTGCATCTATCTATCTATCTATCTATCTAGCTAATCTATCTATCTATTCTCTGCATCTATCTATCTATCCCAAATCTATAAATATATATATATATTACATATATTTATCTACTGATTTGTCTACCTATCTCTGTCTTTCTATAGGTCTATAGAGGGAAATATGGGTTAATATTAAGTGGCCTACAAGTACTTGCAAAATCTGCAGAATTAATCAATTCTGTACACAATATTACAGTTTATACAGTTGGGGAAGTGGTTGCTTGTGCTTTAATTAAAAATGTAACATGATCCCGTGGATTGTACAAAACATAATTGCCCAGAAGCTTTCAAACAACATTCATAAATGCAGAACGCTCTTAATTCTTTTAACAGTATAAAGCACATACTGTTCAGTAGATAAAACACAGGGTCAGAAGGTTTCACTGAACTTTATTATTCACTTGATAGTATGACTACCAGTAGCTATAGCCTATAGCACCCAACACAGAAGAAGTGTTTTCTAAATGTATATACACGAGGTAATTATTCTTGGTTACTTATGAATTTTGTATTGCTTATGATTAGTTTTAACGTATGGAATCCAATTTTGATGCCAGTAAGTGACCAATCTAGTGTTGTAGGTGAAGCCATGAGAAACACATTCTTTTCCAGTATTTCAAAAGAAAACAATATTAACCTGTAACATAAGTAGATATCTGCTACCATTGCTACTTACAGTTGAAACCAGAAGTTTCCATACACTATATAAAAAGACACATATGCAGGTTTTTCTCACTATCCGACATGAAATCAGAATAAACCTTCCCCATTTTAGGTCAATTAGGAACTACAATTATTTATATTTGCCAAATGCTAGAATAATGAGAGAGGGAGAATTTTTAAGGTATTTTTATTACTTTCTGCAAAGTCAAAAGTTTACATTATTTACAGTATTTGGTGCCTTTGTCCTTAAACTGTAGGACTCGGGTCAAAAATTTTGGATATCCTTCCACAAACTTCTCACAATAGTTGGTAGGAATTTTGGCCCATTCCTCCTGACAGAACTGAGCCATGTTTGTAGTTTGCCTTGCTTGCACGTTCATCTCTGATACACAGAACCCGCCTTCTTCCTGAGTGGTATGATGGCTGGACATTCCCATCTTGTTTGTACTTGCGTAATATTGTTTGTACAGATGAACGAGGAACCTTCAGGTATCTGGAAATTGCACCCAAAGATGAACCAGACGTGTATGTGCAAGTCCATAATTCTCTTCCTGATATCTTGGCTGATTTCTTTAGACTTTCCCATGATGTTACAGTGTGTTTCTGGTGTGATTTAAAATATATCCACAGGTGTGTCTTCAATTAACTCAGATGCTGCCAATAAACCTATCAGAAGCTTCCAAAGACCTGACATCATCATATGGGCTGTCCCAAATTGTTTAAAGGCATAGTAATCCTAATGTATGTAGACTTTTGACTTTACAGATAGTAATAAAAATACCTTAAAAATTCTCTCTCTCATTATTCTGTCATTTGTCAAATAGAAATAATTTTGGTTCCTAATCTACCTAAAACAGGGAAGGTTTATTCTGATTTCATGTCAGATAGTGAGAAAAACCTGCAGATGTGTCTTTTTATATAGTGTAGGTAAACCTCTGGTTTCAACTGTATCTTCATTATTTGCTTTCATGAGGTATACTCTGTACCGGAAAAGCTCTCAGAAGAACCCCCTCTTTGATTTAGACCAGCAAATTTCATTGTGGGTTATAAAACACTCTGGGGGGCGATGGAAGGATCCAGGAGGGTGTTGGTAGGTTTTGGTTCAACTGGTGGGCATTGAATAAAGATACGAAAGTGGTGGAGAATAAAAAAGATTAGGAAAGTTTGGGCAATCATTTCAACACAATTCATCTATTGCGTAACATAGATTTAAAGCGATTGTCTAACTCATCTGCACTCATTCAGCTCATTATACCATTAGAAGTGCTTTTAAAAATTACTGTTATTAGAAATGATGCCTCCGTTACCTTCTTTTCAACAATGTTTGTAGAGCAGGAAGTGATAATGTCCCATATGGGTCCTCCCTTCCTACTTTGTTAGGAGAGACACTCCTGCTTTGTTAGTGGAGGTGGGTGGCCTTGGTGTGGAAGATGAATGAGAAGCTTCTGCTCTTTTCGGGAGTCGGCTGGGTGGCTCCTGCTCTATCAGGACAGGCAAGTGCTCGGCTCCAGATTTGTTAGAGGAGGTGGGTTGAAGGTTTCTGTTCTGTTAGGGTAAGATGGTGGGCACATCCTGCACTGTTAGGGGAGGCAGGTGGATGGGCGGCTTCTGCTCTATTAGGAGAGGCAGATGATCGGCACCTGCTTTATTAGGGGAGGAGTCTCCTGCTCTTTAAAGGCAGTTGGTGAGCGGCCCATGCTCTATTGGGAAAGGCAGGTGGCCGGCACCTCCTCAGTAAGGGAAGCTGTATGGGCGGATACTGCAGTTTTAGAGGAGAGGCAGGTTAGAGGAGGTGGATGGGTGGCTTCTGCTTGTTAAGGAAGGTAGATGAGGGATTCTTTTAGCACTTGATGCGCGTAATTAACTACTGGGAATGCAAGCTCTTCAGGAGGCACATGTATCTGCTATTGTAGAAGCCACACATATGAGTGTGACATTTCCTTTGGGGAGGGCAATATGCAGCTCCTGTATCGATGATCTGGTTTACTAAAATGCTATAGGCCAGCACATAATGGACCTTAACGCTGTTCAGGAGGCAGGCCCAACCAATACTATAGCAACCACCCATCAATCTAAAGTTAAAGGAGGCATCATTTCTAATAATGGTCATGACTAAGAGCCCTTTGTAGAGGCTTGAAATGCATAGACATGTGTTTGTTGTTCTTTGGATTTCAAATATGTTTTATATGACATGAACAAATAAAGTGCGTTTTAATTTTGAAAAATTCTGGAGTGCTGTAGAGTTTTCCCACATTGTGGTCAAGCCATTATCTTTTATAATAATAGTAATTCGAATAAGTGCTTATACAAATATAATGAGTTGACTACGCCAAAACGAGTTGGAAAACCCCTTTAAAGAAGGTAGATTTCCAAAGGAGTGCTGAGGAATTTATTTGCTGAAAATGTTGTGGTAGGCCACATTATTTTATAATATTTTTGCATAAATTGTTTTATATATGATTAATAATATGATTATTGTTACTCTTCCCTGAAAAGTTTACGCTAGCCAAATATATTTTTCAGTGTAATTTTAGTTGGTCAGATACATACATATGGTTTTTATCCCCTTTTTGTATGTGTGCCCCCACTAAAACAAGAAATACTTTATAGTCGCGGTTCTAGATACACCTTTCGAGGGGCTCAATGCAGCATAATATAAAAAATACATAAGACAATATTAAAACTAATATGTTCACTTAAATAAAATGCATCTCCTATCTACCACAGAAACTTTGTGATGAAAAAGGTTAAAATACTCAAAACAAAGATAAGCTAAACAGGTAACTACTACAATATATACTGAAGTATAAACAGTAACCCTGGAACCCCACAGCAGAACTTGGATTGGGCACTATTATTGCTTTTATAGGTCTCCTGAGACGACTTGGCTGTCTACATTCTACTATACAAGGTGTCTTCATTGTTTGCCAATGTGGTTCCACGAAGGTGACTTCCAAGTTCTTGGACTGGGCAATCTTTCTACACCACCCATGAAGAACTGAGTCATGTAGATAACACTATTAATTTTTGTGTGGCTCTTCTGGCTTCCAGCTTCAGAAGGATACATACTTCATGTAATTCACTTAAAGGAAATCTATCATCAATATTCTTTTTGCTTATTAAAACAAGATAGCGATATTTTTAGGTGGTAGATTTTTTTATTTTGTTTTCTGTATGTGATTATGGGGGCAGCCATCTTGCCTGAGCTGCTTTTTAACAGCATTTAGAGAGATGCTTTGCAGCAGTTACATCATACTTACCAACTCTCCCTGATCGTTAGGGAGACACCGTGAAAAGTGGGAATCCTCCTGACCTGCCTAGATAGTCGGTAAACCTCCTGCTATGGTAGGTTTGCCACCAATTTGGTAAACCACCGTCAGGGACAGTATTACTGCCAGAGGGTCAGGGCCGGTATTTTTATTTGTAGCGGCCATGTCAAGTAGTGGTAACTTTTAGAATACATTCTTGGGCATGCCTATTAGCGTATGTCCACACGGCTTACTTGGACGTTGTTCGGACGCCGATTTTTCAGTGCCCAAAAAAGCATCAAAACCTCGACTGAAACACGCTGCTTCTTCAGAAGAGGTTTTTGATGAGATTTTAATGAGGTTTTGGACAAGGTTTCCACCCATACAAATTAATAGCCAGGGCAAAAACCATGCCGAAAAATGCACCAAAAACACGTCAAAAACTGAACACTATATACACTAATGCAGCATATATGGTTGAAAAGGGCCCAAACATAGTCACAAGTTGACAATGTTTGGTTGGTTTTAGCCTAAAACTATATGGCAGCTTTACCACTTCATATATCGGAGTACTTTTTTTTACTGGCTATGGGTTGCTCTTTAAATAGTGTTGGTGCCAGGGTAAAGCATCATGAGATACTGCCCTGACATCACTTGTTGCAGAGGGACCACATTGTAGCTCAGCTCTGAAGGAAAGCTGATTAATGTGGTGTTACCCAGCTTGGATGCGGGTTAGGAGATCCAACGTCAGTAAAGCTGAAGGATGCCACATCCCTTATCAGCTTTCCTCCAAAGCTGTCACACAGATGTGAAAAAGGTGTGGTTTTGTGCAAAAGAGGGCGTGTCATGTTAAACAGGGGGTGTGGTCCACTCAAACCATCAAAGCGGCAAGCTGCAATTCGAAATCTTCCTGAAGGCAAATTCCAAAAGTTGGCAAGTATGAGTTACATGGGCATAGAAGCCTGTGAACAGGATCAGACCCATTGACTACTCTAGGAGAGTCTTCTAGGCATGCTCTGTGACCTGGGAAGAAGTCAGTGTGCAGGGAGGTGAGAGGGTGAGCTGTGACATCTCCTATTGTGACTGGTGGATCCTGTGTTATCTATACACATTGGTGTCACCTTTTAGTGTAGTCTGTGCTGATAATGAGGAGACTGCTGAAAAGTTTTACCTACAAAACAGGAAGTGTCAGACTATTATTAGGCTGAGTAGCAGGATTTTAGGATGTTTTAAAAAATATTTACAGTGATATGGGATATAATGAAAAAAAATCTTATAAAACGTGTTTATCATAAAAACATGGTTTAAGTAATGGGTAATTTTGTAATGACACATTTAAGGTGACATTAGACTAAGAATTTCCATGGAACTGGGTGACCAATTTACATATATTAGATGATTAGCCAATGTTCATTCTGCAGATGTTGGAAAAACAAGGGTTTTGCACGCTGAATTGTAAAATACTGCAGAATATGTTGTCATTATATACGATGATTATTATTATCCTCACACAGCCTATGTTCTGAAGAAAGATAAAAGCTTATAAGGGTTGAGTAGACCTCCTCTCTCTTGGAGAACACATGAACGCTTAGCTGTACTGAGCTGGCATAGGCATAGAGTAGTCAAGAGGAATGGCTGTCAGTCGACTGAGCATTCAGCTAACAGCTATGGAAGGTATATGGACACCGTTACTTTGTGCTGATGTTTACTTCTCAATTGGTGGTCTAATGTGATTTCAGCTACCAGGAGTACTGCAGGGATGGCAGTGACAGCTAAAAGCTGCTTGCTGTGATCTTATTGAGGAATGATATCAGGATACATAACTATTCAGCTTTGATATTGAATGCAAATGTCGGACTAGGGTAACTAGGGCCTACAGGTGGAGTTGATTCCAGGGGCCCACCAGTTAAGCCATTTCTGGTCCCACCAGTGGAGTTTATTTAGGAAGCCCACGCTGCAGCTACTGTAAATGACTGTACATGCCTTCTGTACTCTGCCTCTTGCTTTTGGCACCTCTTACGCTGCTTTTCTGCTCTTCTGAGGATGCAAATGCAGTTAAAAATGAACTGCAGGCCTGTCACGATCTGGGGCCCACCGGGGGTTTCCTCTATTCCCCTGTGGGCCAGTCCGAGCCTGTGTCCAACCGTCAGACAGCTGCATCTAAAAGAAGAGCCCCCAAAATTCCTAGGCCACGTAGCCTGCTATCTTAAGTGTTATGTTTTTGACTCACACATATTCTATGGATGCCCATTATATTTCTTTTGAGTTATTTTATCTGCTTTATCAAATTCTATGTCAGCTTCCTTGGTATGTCCGCCTGGAATGAATAATAATTGCAATATCTCAGCGTGCACTTGAAACACAAAGTCAGTGTTCTTAGAAGAAAAAAAGAAGAACAGTAATATTTGACTGTCCTTGTCTTGAGTGCAAGCCTTAAAGTGTACAACAGTCCTTCTATACTCCCATAGAATATCTAGAAAGACTGTATGAATGAGTCATATGTGTAAAGAATAGAGCCCTGCAGCAACCACAAGAAATGTATTCATCCATTATATCAAGTTATATGTACTTACAAACAACGCAAACAAAGCCGTTTAAACAGAAGCATTTAGCGCAGCAAAGGTAATTAGAGTGTGAGTTAGGTAAACAGGCAGGGAAATTATTTTCCAAGCTCTCGGTTCATAATCACAATGAAAACACCGTTTGTCACAGTAGGATGCTGTAACTACTACAACACATCCAAATCTGCATAATTATGCTGCAAAAATGCAATTACATGGCTTACTGTTTAGAGGTTTTAAATACAGTACATTGGTAGCCTCTTATAATATCCTGCAGATTAGAACTTGTCATTTCTAGTCGTTACCATACAACGTTCTCAGAAACCTTCCTTCCTGCTACTTAACAACATTGGAGAAAGCAAATACAAAGGGCCTCGTGTATGAAATCTGTCCAGGTCCTAGACTGCTTTGTTGCAATCGATCAGAGCTCTCCTTTCATTTTTTCAAAACACTATATGACATGAAATTGGCGCCTGACTGGTTGCTATGGGATCTGAATGGTTGCTATGGACAAAAAAGAAAGTTTTAGACCTAGACAGTTTTCATACATGTCCCCAAAGTTTCAAAGTCCCAATGCAAAATATGTAATGCGGCCCCCAACTATGACATCTCATTTTGCATCAGTTGCAGCGATTCAAAATCAGTGAAAGGCCAGCACTCTTTGAAATACAATCTGTGAAGTTACAGTAAATGCTTTGAAACTGTTCACATATTCACTTGGTATAGCTATAACTTACTGGTGCTGTCTAACCCAAAATGCGTCAGCCTGTTATATTTACCAGTTTTATGAATCAATAAAGTTTATAAGATTTAACTTCAAAGAGTGCTGGCCTTTCACCGTTTGCCTAACCAGTGGCCTCCTGGAATCAGCCGTGCACCACCGCATTTATCAAAGAAACAGGGGAGCTAGCTACATTTCTTATTGTCAGTGTCCAGTTTGGGGCATACGGATAGTTGGGAACAGGCTTGGACTGGCCCACAGAGGAGAAGGAGAAACTCCCTGTGGGCCCCATCCCAGGGTGGGCCCCTTTTAGGAACAAAAGCATAGAAAAAGAGGCAGAGTGCAAGAGTCATGTGCAGTCATGTACAATAGCTGTAAAGGGGGGCCCAGGACTTAACTTTATTGATGGACCCCAAGAACAAACTCAACTAGTGGGCCCCAAGAATCGGCTTTACTAATGGGCCCCGGGTAATTTAGTCCGATACTGGTTGGGACTCCACAGGCATCAGGGCCAACGTGCAACCAAAACTTCTGCAGTCCCTATAGTTAGAGAAGTTGTCCACTTTGGGGTCAAATTGGAGAATAAAAGAATGAAAAGAGATACTTACCTCCTGGTCCCCTGTCAGGTTCTTGTACAGGAGATGCTTGTGCTCCATTCACTCACATTGGAGAACAAGCCTCACTTCTGTGTCTTGATGGGAGTCCAAAAGTGGAGAGTAGTGGATCCCGGTGAGCTCCAGAACAGTAGCAGTAGGAGACCGGAGGTAAGTATCTTCTTTCTTTTTTCACCAGCCAGGCCCGATTTAAATATAGTTCTTATTAAATTGGACAACCCCTATAAACCCCATAGGTAAAATTCCTGTTTTCTGGAGCATTTTAATATACGAGGTATTTGTATTGTAAGAAATTCCTGTGCCTACAATATTGTACATTACCCTGAACTGCTCCCTTTACAAACAGCAATGATAAAGAGTGGGGCAGTTGTTTTCCTTAAAATGATTCATGGTTCTCAGCAGAATGTATGTGTTGTTTATGTCGCCTAAAGCTTATAAATGGTGGGGGCCAATGGGATGCATGTAAAAATATGGCAACAGCTTCTTTCTTCTCCTGATGAGAATCCTCATCTATTTGCCAAAGGAGATGATAGCTTTAAAGAGCATTTTCCATTCTGAAGAACTCAGTACATTGATTTGAGTGGTTGTAGTGCATTACCTTATTTCCCCTATGGTGGCACTACAGGAAAAGTAAACACTGGAAGATTCTCACAAATAATACAGATAATTGCAGGGGGGTCCCGAGTATTGTGAAATTGGTCGAAGACAACCATTGACGGTAATGTGAGAAGAAATCAAAATGGTAGGTTTACATCCCCAACACACGCCGATCACTAGAGAAAAATGGTTGCTGCTTTTCTCTGAGCACCAGGCCCCTTCCTTTCCAATTATAAAGGTCTTCAGATCTCCTTGTCTGTCATTGGTATCTACGATTCCTTGCAATGGGTCTACATGTCCATTAAAATTCAAATGCAGTGAATAGGAGAGTCCGAAGACAGAGCAGCACAGGGCTACTTGTAAATGGTGATAGATTGGGATCCCAATTAGGTTAACATCCATATGTCCTAACAGGACATATGGAAATAAAATCAGATTAGAACCTGTTCATAAACACATTGAAGACTCAGAGTCGTCAAAATTATAACAGTACACTTTTATATAGCAATCTGATAACAAAGGCTGAATTTTGATAAAGAAACCATTATATACAAACTGAGGATTAGAATGAGGTCAAATTCATGAAGGACTCAATACACTTCAGGCCACATGCATGAAACTGTTTAGGTCTAAAACTCACTTTTTTGCCCATAGTTAACTATGGGCAAAAAAGTGAGTTTTAGGCCTAAACAAGTTCATACATGTGGCCCTTCATGTTACATTTTTGTTGGAGTGTTGTTCATTTTGTTCTATGAGCCTCTTCTGGGGGATCCATGGATATTGCTTTCGACAGCAAGAAAAATAAAGCATGAAGCTTTATTTTGCCAGCAATACCACAAAGACTTTGCAGATCCTTGAAGGACCTCATCATATGAAAACAGGGGTCCACCCAGCAGGGTATTATGGCTTCCATTATAATTGCATTTTCGGCTGATCTTCACAATAGCATATATATTCTTTAGCATAACACTTTCCATTCCAAACCTTACAACTGGAAATGTTTAGGGTTACAAAAACAATGACTGTTCCATTTTCAATGTTAAAGTATCTTCTTCTTTTAATAGGATGATGGCCCTAAAAAAGCAGAACAATTCTATAAAGTCATATTGACCAAATAAAAATCATTATCAATGCAGCCTCTTATGCAACAAGAGCCTATTCCAAGTGCATTTAGAGTGGGATCCGGCACTTTGTGTTTTAACAGCCTTTTATTGCACTTGTTAAGTGTTTTCAAAGTAATCAAAATCTTAAATACAGGAAACCCCAGTAATGGATGGATGGCTCTGCAACAATAAATACTTAATTGACTCACAAGGCTGAACTCTACAGCAACTTTATGATAAAGTTCCCGAAACAGCACTAACAATTAAGACTTTGTGGACATTTCAGCCTTGTTGGAGGGACATTGCATGGATACAGATCACGATATCATATATGTCATTAAATGGACACGCTATTATGAGAATATTATAGTCAATGATATCTTATCGGTAACGCCGCTCCCTGTTCCTTCTGTTGCGGTCCTGTTTATTTGCCATTGTGCCGCAATGTGCATGTTGCTCCCTGCTCCACCGGCTTTGTGGCTTCCTACTCGAAAGGATGGGTGCATACTGGCTCTCATTGATTTAAAGGGCCAGCGCTAAAACACTAAAACTAGTGACTGACACAGAGGATCCACCACCAGCTCATGACATATCGTAAGACATGAATAAAGTAGTAAAATGTTATTAACATATTCAATGTGGTTGCTTGGCCAATATGCTGGTCACCACTGATCCCACTTCTGGCAAACAGCTGATTTTGTTAGTAAAGCGCATGGCCAATCATGCGTCTCCCCTGCAATGGCTTTTACAGGGGAAATGTAGCATTACATGGTAGACAATTAGATGAGTGGGCATCCATTTATTACAAGTATAGCTTCAATTCACCAGAACATGAACTATTCCTACCAAGAAACTTCCCTGCTCCTAGAGGAGGGTGCTGAGTTCATGAAGGCTCATGCTTATTGTGCCCTATGTTTTGTCTTATGTTAGACACATGAAGGGGTTTTCCACCTCCTTATAGGGGTGGTCCAATTATATTTCAATGGGGCTGGGGTGAATAAAAAAAAGAAAAAAAAAGATACTTACCTACATGTTCCTCTCCAATCCCGCTGCTCCCTAGCAATCTGGTCCTCTTGACTTCCGGGTTCTTGTCCCGACATAGAGCGTAGGCTTATGCTTGATTCACTTGCAAGCCTCTTTTGTGTGTCAGGACAAGAACCTGGTAGTGTAGAGACGTGGTTCGCTGGGGCGCCCTGGAGCAGCAACAACAGGGATCAAATAGGTAAGTATCTTTTTTTTTTTTACCTCATTTGCGCATAACTTTTTTCAAGTTGACAACCCCTTTAAAAACATTTTTATCTTATGTGCAGGGCCAAGGAATTAATGGCATAAATAACAAAAGTAATAGTCACAGAAAAGAAAACCTTTTTATTAAGGAATTTGGATTATGGGCAGCCAGGGCATTTACATTTGATTGAGATTTAGGGTATGTTAAAACATAGTTTATTGGCACATTTTACTCAATTAAAAGGTAACAGAATCAGCATCATACAACCTTAAAATCTACCTTCATCGAATATAATGTAAAATACGATTTTTTCGAACAAATTGTATTTCGCAAGTGTAATTCTGTCAATTCTTGAGGTGTTTTTCGCCTGTAAAATCCCCGTAGGAAACAGTGGAGATAAGATTTTTCAAAATACGCTCCAAAATATGCTTCAAAAAACACCTCCAAGCAGGCGTTTTTGAAGCAGATTTGGAAGCTGATTCTGAAGTGTAAAGTTACACTGTGTGAACATACCCTTAGATTGAAGCACCTCTTAGCTTAAATGGATCATATCAAAGAAAAACATCAGTTTAAGTCAAAGATAGAAATATTGAGCTACATATTTGACATTAACCTTTATGTCCATCATTGTGAAGATAATGGAAGAGACGTATGCTGGTCCAAACCACCATATTTGTAATGCATATTTGAGATCATTATTTTCAGACTTGAAGAACTTAAAAATGAGAGAGATTTTGAAATGACCAGAACTCCTTATCTCTGGTCACTATTATTCTGCCCATTTGATTATTTTGATGGTGTTAAGCTTGACCTTGAATCTGAGGTCATAAAGTAAGACCATCAAAGCAAGAATACAATCAATTAGAGAGTTCTAGAGAGGAACACTAATCAGACTCTGAACATTTTAGCAACAGCAATATATAGAAAAGGTAACAAAAAGAAAAATAATGGTATATATATACATCTTTCTAAGACAAGGATGAATGGCACAGCGGTTCCTGTCAGTTCAAAAAAATTCAAGACGTTTATTGTAAATCCATTAAAACATGTAGAGACAACTCCACCCGTAGTTGGCATGACTAAGGGTGAATTGCCACCCGAAATGCGTCGGAGTTAATTAGGGGGGTTGTTTGTGCGATGCTGTGGAGTTATCGCTACATGTTTTAATGGATTTACAATAAACGTCTTGGATTTTATTGAACTGTCGGGAACCGCTGTGCCATTCATCCTTGTCTTGGATATACAAACGTCTTGCTGTGGACGGGACACGTGCGGATGCCATCCATATGGGGCGGTGAGCTGGCTAACTTGTTTGTTTATATATATCTTTCTACCTATCACATAAAACACAGCCAATATAAACAGCTGTAACAGTCTACTATGTTACCGCAGAGTCGGGTTAGCATAGTACTGTTTGGACTGTCATAGGTTGAATTTAGCACTGGGGGCTATTGATATTTTCTTCTTATAAAAAAAAAAAGTTATATTGCTATGACACTTGCTAAGATTAGATGCATGATCTAAGGAAGCTCACCAAGGATGAGAACCCAAAGTAGCCACCACTTGCTGTAGGAAAGTACACAGCAATGGGAGTCAGAGTAGAACTAAAACCGGAGGTCATCGCTGGGAAAGTAGTCAAGATGCAATAAACCAGATGAGAAAATAAAGACTACAAAAAGTATGGGGAAAAATTATTTCATGCTAAGTCCCCTCAAAAGACAAGGGGACATTCCCTTCGGCTGGAGAAAAAGGATTCAATCTCCCGAGGAGAAAAGCGTTCTTCACTGTAAGAACTGTAAATCTGTGGAATATCCTTTCTGAGGAGCTGGTCACAGCAGGAACAGTTGGGAGTTTCAAGGAAGGCTTAGCAATCTACCTGAAGCTAAAGAATATTAATGCGTACATAGCTATATCATATTATGGATCCTGTCTGGTGGAGGCTCTGGGGTCAGAGCTGGGGTCTCCACTGGAGCAAATTGGTTCTTGCCTTGTGGGTTTCAGGGCATTCACCAGGTGGTGAGGCTGGGGTTTGAATCTGTCTCCTCCCTTCACCCACATTTTCCCCACCCTTGGTTGAACTTGATGGACACATGTCTTTTTTCAACCATGAGTACTACAGTATGAGAAGAAAGTAAGTCAGGGATGAAAACCAGAAGGTAAAACTACAAGTACCAAGTGGCAAAAAGGAAAAGTTCAGACTAAAGTCACAGTCATGTTTCAAACCTCGTTAATTATCTGAGACAGAATGTAATGTAAAGAGGTTTTCTCACTGCAGTGATTAGCTTTCAACGTATTGGGACAGAAAAAACGTACTAAATACATTGCTGTTTTGTTTTTGCCCTTCGCAAGAGATAAGAGAGATTTGTATCTGCTCTGAGTGCACACACCTGTCTTGAGGTTATCGTCCAAATCTCTCTTCTTGATTAGACAACATGGCAAGAACACCTCTTTAAGAGATGAAAAGGTAAAGGACAATGTGTCAGCAGCCAACTAATATCATTCTCATATCAACCATTCTCACCTATCAATTCTTTTTTTATTACAACTTTTTTTACAAGACTTTTTTGTGGGAATATGAAAGGGGTCTGAGCTGATGCAAATTTACTACACATTGGGTCTTTCATGGATGTTTGTGGCCATTTCTGTTTGCATCGGAGGATTAAAATCTCCTATAAATGGGGATTCAAATGTTGGGAAGTATATCACAGTTATGGGCTCTACGTGTTCAGAGCAGTAAGATCTTTTCTTTAGTCACAGCCATTCTCTATAACTTTAGCTTTGTACGTTTTCTGACAGTTACATTTCTAAACGTCTTATCTACACTCACTTTCTCTCTAAGATTACATACTGATCTGATAGCAGAGAGCGGCTTTCTGCAAAGTTCAAGAGTGATAATATCAGAAGCATTGGATGTAGCAGTTGTTATAAGCTGGAGACTTGTGCCAAGGAAACATGTTTTGTACAAGTTATTCTAAAGCAAAAACTTAAGTGCTATTAATAAAAGGACCAACAAGGTGCAGTACATAGCCAGAATCAGACTAGACCTGTTTAGTTGCAATGATATACAATCAAGTCCCATTTTTATGACTACGTATTTTGGCGACAGCAGCTCATACCTCATGAAGAAAGTAGTTAATGTGGTGAGCTGACTTGATGGGTATATAAGGCGTGTGATAGGCAGTTTGCACACATATCCCTTGTTGTTGTCATGGTTTAAAGGAGTAATTTATCAGAGTTGCAAAAAATGAAGAATTTTGGCTTTTAGACCAAGGGTGGCAGGATTTCTGGGACTGTGCAGTTTGTGAACTGTTCATGAGCTGCTGTGGTGACAATGTACTGGGAGAGGACAAATGATACCATTGCGAATAATTGAGTACCATGTGCCATTAATGTGAGAGGTGAACGTCTGCTTTGAAGGTGCCCAAGGGTAAAATAACATGTCACAATAAAGCAGCTCAACACCAAAATAAACCAGGGGGTTACCACATTTGTTTAACACAAGGTTTAGAGAACCCTACTGTGTATGGCGCTCCAAAGCAAATGGATGGTCACTGCACCTCTGCTAACAAAGTTGCATTGGCAGAAAAGGCTTACATTTTCATTGCAGTATCAGAATTGGACCTCCACTGATTGGCAAACGTTTGCTCTCTCTGATGAGTCACATGTTCTGCTTCACTGAATGGATGGAATTTGGCGTATCAGACGAGAAATATCAGTGAACAAACATCCGGCAACCATTGCTGGAAGAACATAAGCTGGTGGTTGCAATGTTTTGGTCTGGGTCATTCCTTTTCATTGCATTCTCTATGTGGAAGCTGCTCTCAACTGATTTGGATATAAATCCATCTTTGCAACTCATATAGGCCCATACATGATTGTCCTCTCTGGGGTCCTCAGGATCTTCCAGCAAGATAATGTGAAATGTCAGTCTGTTTAAAATGTACAACATTGGTTAGGAGAACATGACCAAGACTTCTAAGTGCGACCCTGGCCCCCTGATTCCCCAGACTTGAACCCAACTGAGCATCTGTGGGACAACCTGGATTGTCATGTTCACTATAAGGTTTCACCACCACGCACCTTACAGCAGCTGTGGGATGCAGTCGGCTCCATATACCTATGACAACCAACCAGGACCTTATTGGGGCACTCCCAGCACTGTGTGTTCTGCACACATTGGTTACAATTTGACCATTTTCATTGATGTTAACATCCAATAAAGTCGAATCAGATTAAAATACATTATTTCCAGAGTAAAGGTGTTTTCCAAAAATAGTTATATATGTCTTACGTCTAAAGGGAATGTGATCTATTGTTTCACTCATGTTTTTCTGTGAAACACATTTTTTCAAAAACAAAATCCAAAATCTTGCAGTTTTCACTTTGACCACCAGGCCTAATAATAGTCTGACGACTCCTGTTCTGTAAAGAAAACCTGTCAGCAAACTTCTCATTATCAGCACAGGCAGAATTACACTGGAAGGCAACAGCAATGTCTATAGATAATACAGGATCCACCAGTCACAATAAGAGATGTCACGGCTCCCCCTCTCCCTCTCCCTGCACACTGACTTCTTCCCAGGTCACAGATGATGCCTAGAAAACTCTCCTATAGAAGTCAATATGTCTGCTCCTGTCCACAGGCTCCAATGTCCATGAAGCTCTCTAAATGCTGCTAAAAGCAGCTCAGGCAAGATGGCTGCCTCCATAATCATATACAGACAACAGATTCAAGAACTCTACAATCAGGAAATAAAAACAGCTAAGAAGAAAAGAATATGGATCATTATCTAACTTTAATTAGTAAAAAAATATTTTGTTGATACATTCCCTTTAAGATAAAATATCAATGTGTAATCAGTGGTGGTTCCCGTACCCAGGACTCTTGCTGTGGCCCTTGAATGGTCAGGAGCTGCAGCTCTGGGCAAGGTGGCATTTGTGTCTGGAACAAAACTAAAAGGAACCTTGTACCCATCAGTGTCATCCATCTGCCATTCAAATATCAGTTTTAAATGTAAAAAAGGCCATAAAGGATTTTCAGAAAAAATTATTTAAAAAACCTTTTTTTTAATTTATTATTAAAATTTTTTTTAAAGCGCCATTGTTCCATGGCGCTTTCCCATTCGGGGGGGTTAAATAATAAGTAAATGAGTAAAAAAAATAACGGAATGAATTACAATGGCACAACAGCGAGAGAGGGACTTTCCGTGGGGTTACAATTACGGGGGCTTCCCCCTGCCCCCCTACACAAAAAGCCAGGCCGGGGCCGGGCCCGCGGGGGCCCCGGGAACCCCCCCGGTGGACCCCCTGAGCCGTTTGGGGGCCCCGATTTAGTGCCGCAGTCCCGGGGCCTGGGCGCCATGGTCAGGGGACGCCCGGGACCCGGTCCCGGGCCAGAGACCGGCCGGGTTTTGGGGACAAAGCCCCGACCCCCGGGGCTGCGCGGTGTCAGTGCGGCAGCGCCACTAGCGCTGGCTCCTGTTTCCCCCCGGCGGTGAAAGCTTTGGCCCTCCCCTGGGGCCCCGGCCCCCTACTGCTGACGTAGGCGGCGCGGTGGTGCTTCACCGCGCCGCTATGCAGGGCGGCAGTACGGAGCTGGGGGCCGGAGCAGGAGCCCGGCGGTAAGGGGCTGGTTTTTTTTTTTTTTTTTTAATACCTCAAGGGGGCCCTGGTACAAGGGGGGGCCCCTGGCTAAAGGGGGGCCCGGGACTAAAGGGGGGCCTGGCTAAAAGGGGGGGCCCCCTGACAAAAGGTGGTCCCGGTACAGGGGGTCCCTGGCTAAAGGGGGGGCCCTGTGGGTGGCCTGGCTAAAGGGGGGCCCTGGCTACAAGGGGGGCCCTGCTAAAGGTGGTCCTGGCTAAAAGGGGGCCCCTGGTTTTAAAGGGGGGCCCTGACTAAAGGTGCCCCTGGTACAAGGGGGCCCTGGCTTCAAGGGGGGGCCTGACTAAAGGGGGTCCTGGCTAAAAGGGGGTCCCTGGTTTCAAGGGGGTTTCCCTGGCTACAAGGGGGGGCCCTGAAAAAGGGGCGCCGGGCTACAAGGGGGGACCCTGACTAAGGTGGCCCCTGGTAAAAAGGGGGCCCTGTAAAGGGGGTCTTGGCAACAAGGGGGTCCTGGCTACGGGGGGGCCCTGATAAAGGGGGCCCCTGGATACAAGGGGGTCCCTGGTACAAGGCGGTCCTGGCTCAAGGGGGCCCCTGGCTACAAGGGGGGGGCCCCTTTTTCAAAGAGGGCCCTGGCTACAAAGGGGGTCCCTGGCACAAGGGGGCCCTGACTAAAAGGGGGGAGATAAAAGGGGGGGGGGCCCGGGGCAAAAGGGGGGACCTGATAAAAGGGGGGGGGCCCGGGTAAAAGGGGGGGCCCCTGGCTACAAGGGGGGGGCCCCCTTTGACTAAAAAGGGGGTCCTGGCTAAAAGGGGGGGGTCCCTAAAAGGGGGGGCCCTGGCTACAAGGGGGCCCCTGACTACAAGGGGGGGGCCTGATAAAGGGGGTCCCTGGTACAAAGGGGCCCCCTGGCTACAAGGGGGGGGCCTAACTACAGGGGGTCCCTGGTACAAGGGGGTCCCTGGCTAAGGGGGGGCCCTGCCTACAAGGGGGGTCCCTGGCTAAAAGGGGGGTCCCGGTCCCAAGGGGTCATGGCTACAAGGGGGGCCCCGACTACAAAAGGGGCCCTCATCAAGGGGGTATGGCTACAAAGGGGGTCCTTGGCAAAAAGGGGGGTTTCCTGGCTACAAAAGGGGCCCTGATTCAAAGGGTCCCTGGTACCTACAGGGGGTCCCTGGCTCCCTACGGGGGCCCCCTGCTACAAGCGGGTCCTGGCTACAAAGGGGGCCCCCTGACTACAAAGGGGGCCTGACACAAAGGGGGGCCCTGATACAAAGGGGGCCCCTGGTCCAAAAGGGGGCCCTGACTACAAGGGGGGCCCCTGCCTACCTACAAGGGGGGGGGCCCTGCTACAATGGGCCCTGGCTACTAAAGGGCGTTTTGAATACCTACAGGGGGGCCCTGACTACAAAGGGGGGGGCCCTGGCTACCTAAATAAAAAAGGGGGCCCCTGATACCTAACAGTAGCAAAAGGGGGGCCGCTTCCGCCACTAGCAAAGGGGCCCCTAATACCTTTATACTACCTAAAGGAGCCCCCAACTGCCTGCGAATACCTAAGAGGCCTTAACTCCCTGTATATATTCAGGGAAGCCCTAACTCCCTGTTTCCCCTAAAGGGGGGTCCCTAACTGCTTGCGCCTTTAAAGGGGACCCTAACTCCTACAGTTCCTAACGGGGAGAAACCACCTACCTACGACTTGGTCCTTCCTTATTTGCCTCCTCCCTGGGTCTTGTTACCTAAGGGGTAATATAATTGGGGGAGGGCAGACCCCATAGTTGTGCATTTTTCCCCGAGGGTTGCCCTCTCCCACCCCCCAACCCCCTTTTAGGTCTGGGCCTTAAGTTTAGCTTGTCCCGCTCTCCCACCCCTGGGAAGTTTGTACAGAGGTGGGAATAAAAAAAGAGGTGCGGGAAAAAATTGGGGATTTAAAGATTTTGTGTGTAATTTTGCAGGGAGAGCTGTGGGGGACAAGTCATCATGATGGTGCGGAAGATGCAGAAAAAAGGGAATAAGAACGACTCAAGAGAAGAGAAACGATCATCAGTTGATATCTCCGGTGAGCCTGATTTTACTTCTTATTGGATCAGTCTGTATTCATGTAATGTGAGTGACCCGAGTGGGGTTGCCGACTCTATGGGGTCTCATTGGGAATGTTGTAGGGTTATACCCGAGCTGGTGTTGCCTCTTGGGTCTTATATGGCGGTGTTGTAGGTTAACCTAGCTGGTGTCTCCCCTATGTGGTTCTATTTTGGGGTGATGTAGGTTTACCCGAGCTGTGTTGACCTCTATGTGGTCCTTTTAGAGGTGTTTTTAGGTTATACCTGAGTGGTGTCGCCTTATGTGGGCTCTATATGGTGGTGGTAGGTTTTATGAGTGGTGTCTCTCTATGTGGGGTTTTATATGGCGGTGTTTTGGGTTTTACGGGGCTGGGATTGATTTATGTGGGCTTATATGGCAGTGTTTTAGGTTATAACCCGAGCTGGGTTGACCCCTTATGTGGTCTCTATTGGTGGGTTTGTAGGTTATACCGAGCTGGTGTTGACCCCTTTTGTGGTCTCTTTTGGGGGTGTTGTAGGTTATACCTGAGCTGGTGTTGGCCTTTTGGTCTCATTGGCGGTGTTGTGGTTATACCTGAGCTGGTGTCTGGCCTCTAGTGGTTCTTATGGTGGTGTTGTAGGGTTTTACCTGAGCTGGGGTTTGCCTTAGTGGTCTTTTTGGCGGTGTTTTTTAGGTTATATCGGTCCGTATAACGCCAGGTTTAAAGTGTCCCCGATTGGGCCCTTGATAGGGGTTAGACTTTTACTTTTTGTGGTGTTTAAATTTTGAAGGTGGTGAGGGTTTTTGACAAGGGAAACATGGTGGGGGATATTGTTTGTGGGTGGAGGGGGATATTGTGTGTGAAAATATTGGGGGGGGTATTGTATGTGGGGTGGAGGGGGATTTGATGTGGGCGGAGGGGATATTGAGTGGGTGGAGGGGGGGTGGTGTATGTGGGGGGAGGGGGTATTGTTGTGGGTGGGGGGGATATTGTATGTGGGTGGGGGGATATTGTATGTGGGTGGAGGGGGATATTGTATGTGGGGGATGGGGATATTTGTTGTGGGTGGGTGGGGGTATTGTTGTGGGTGGAGGGAGATAATGTATGTGGGGGGGGGGGTTATTGTATTGGGAGGAGGTGGTATTTATGTGGGAGGAGGGGGATATTGTATGTGGGTGGAGGGGGATATTGTATGTGGGGGGGGGGGGGGTATTGTATGGGGTGGAGGGGATATTGTATGTGGGTTTTGGAGGGGGATTTTTTTATGTGGGGGGAGGGGGGTATTGTAGGGGGGTGGAGGGGGATATTGTTTGGGTGGGGGGGGATATTGTATGTGGGGGGAGGGGATTTTATGTGGGGGAGGGGGGTTTTTATGTGGGTGGAGGGGATTTGTATGTGGGTGGGGGGGGTATTGTATGTGAGTGGAGGGGGGTTTGTAGTGGGAGGAGGGGGTTTGTATGTGGGTGGAGGGGGATATGTATTGGGGGGGTGGGGGATATTGTATGTGGGTGGCGGGGGATATTGTATGTGGGTGGAGGAGGATATTGTATGGGGGGGGGAGGGGGTATTGTATATGGGCTTTGGGGGGGATATTTTAGAGGGTGGAGGGGGGAAAATTTTGTGGGTGGAGGGGGATATTGTATGTGGTGGGGGGGGGATAGTGGATGTGGGGGGAGGGGGGTTTGTATGCGGGTGGAGGGGGGTATTTTTATGTGGGTGGAGGGGGATATTTTATGGGGTGGGAGGGGGTATTGTTGTGGGGGAGGAGGATATTGTTTATGGGCTATTGGAGGGGGATATTTTATGTGGGTGGAGGGGATAAAGTATGTGGGGGGAGGGGGATATTTTATGTGAGTGGAGGGGGATATTGTATGGGGGTGGGGGGGATAGTGTATGTGGGTGGAGGGGTATTGTGTTTGTGGGTGGTGGGGATATTGTATGCGGGTGGAGGGGGATTTGTATGTGGGTGGAGGGGGATATTGTATGTGGGTGGAGGGGGATATTGTATGTGGGTGGGGGGCATATTGTATGTGGGGGAGAGGGGCTTTGTATGTGGATGGAGGGGGATATGGAGGGTACTTAGGGTGTCTAGAATGTTAGACTGTGACTATGTTGGACCTTTGCTATTGACTACACAATAAGTTCTGTTTCGCCACTGTTTTGTGGTAAAATAGGCGCGATTTGTCCGAAGGGGGTAATATTTTTGTACAGTGAGGTGGGGCCCCCAGATCAATTCCCTGTGGGCCCAGACCCCCCCTCGACTGACTAAAACCAAATTTACCAATCCCCATGTTGATCATTCCTATGAATGTCCTTCTTTGTAATTTTGCACACGGACAGGTCAGGGCTAACAAAATGGGAGCTAATGATACTTAGTGGCTCTCTAGTCTTGCTCATAGACAGGGTCCCTCTCTATGAAGTCACAATAAGTTAAAGGGATTGTCTCACTAATTTATTCAATCTTTCCCCCAGTCCTGTTTTTTTGGTTTATTTTGATTCAGGGGATGTTTATTGGTTCTTGGCTGCGTAGAAGGCCAGGTCTGTAGCTAAGAACCGGCTGGCGCCCATCGGGAGATTGGAAAGGTTGTAGTTGCAACCCGCATGGCAGCCTATCAGGAGAGAGCAAAAAAAGGTTGTAGCTATGAGACCAGACTGGCAGCCTTTGGAGAGATTGAAAAGGTCTGTATTTAGGCCTGAGGAGCGATGCAGCCCATACGAGGGGATATCTAGGAATAGGTAGGACATGTTAATGGACACATATTTAAAAGGACTTGTTTTTGCAAGATCTTTAACATAAAAAAAAAATTTCCTTGTAGTGAGCAAAACCCTTTAATATATATAGAAAAAAGTTGACAAGTAATTGCCTAGTGACATTGAAAAACTACTGTAGGTCCCTTGCAGCGCTAGGGTTAACAGGTATTTTGAAACTCAACTTTAAAGGCTTATAAAGCCGATTAAAATCTGACAGTATAATATTTACCGGAAAATGAAATTTTAATCTAAAAATACATTTTTGCTTTCCCCCAAAAAATAGGTTACCCCTTCCCAAAGAGAACCGGTAGTTAGAGTAGACGCTGCAGAAGTCGCTTTGTTACCTTGTGTGAACCAGCAGGCTCCTCAAGATCTAATATTTTTCCCTGTCAGATCCTTCTTTACGGTTTTGCAGTTTATCATTTCTGTCACATTGGAAAATGAAATGTTGTAGCTAATTTGTGCTCATTTGAATTTACAGCATTGAACAAAACTTAAGCATTTAGTGTTATTACATTTGAAAAGGTCAGAAAGGCTTCATGAACATGAAATCAATACTTGGATG